>CM062812.1:986921225-987108713 GCA_031772625.1 Pinus tabuliformis | reverse complement strand
TTTAAGAAAACAGGTGGTGCATTCAACCGGACATGGGATTGATCTAGAAAGTCCCATTGTGACACAGAACCAGGGTCGGCGCTAATAGGAGTAAAAAAGGGACTTAGTAGCTCGAGAGGATTTAATTATCTGGCATCGTTTCCCATACAGAGGGGAAATGAGGTACTGCCTAGGGGTCCTTCGCTTCAATACTGCGGCATGAAACTCATAGCACCAATTCCCAACTTCAAAGGAGGGAAAATGCAAGCAGTAAAGGCTGAAGTGATGGGAGTTAGCTGAGTAACATAGGAGGCCAGACCGTGAGCACAGTTCAACCTGAGGCAATGGCGATCATAGAGATGGGCACAGAGATATCTCCTTATCATGTTCATTTGATTTTGACTGATCTGTTCTCCTGTAATGTACCGCCCTTAATGAGGCATTTAATATATTGTAATGTTTTTGGGCCACAGAGCCATCCTCGACCGATCAAGCTAGTCAATCTGACAACTGAGTCTCGGTTGAAGATATTGTTTTGTAATAAATGATTCTACGCTCCCCTCTCCAGATAAATATGGAGAAGCAACACTTCACAAAGGTTAAGGAAATTCTAAAGAAAACACTACATGTTATTTTCAGACTGTATGGCTTTATAATACAGATCTTTCAGAATATCAAGGAAATGGTGGTGATTCCCCCTTCAAGTATTACAATATGTTATCCCTCTGTTAAAACCCATTTATGTTCATGTTTTTTCTCTAAATTCATGCAATCATAGCTGCTAGAAATATTTCAAACTTCCTCACAAATTCATTTGTATCAATATGTCAATGCATGTGCCTGTAACTTCCTCACATGCTCATTCATATCCACATTGTTAATGCATGTGCCTGTATGGATTATTGAAAATATATCTTTAAATTTGTGCTACATGAATCATAGCATTCAGTACCTCTTTTATCCATAATATCTACATGTAACTCAAATAAGTATAGAAATTCTTAATGCCTAAGCTCTATAATCCTTGAAGCTTTAAGCTCTATGTGATGAGTTTCTCTTTCTTCTTATCCTCTCTCATTGCCTTATAAAATCTTAGTAAACTGTAAGTCCTTGAACTACTCGGCCTCCACTGGTTTTATGCATATATTTATGAGATTTGTACAAGTGAAGAAGTACCAGAAATTCATGTTTTACTCCTTTAGACAAATGAACCAACCCTTTATATTATATATATATATATATATATATATATATATATATATATATATATATATATATATATAAACTATATGTGATGTCTCCATTTCTAGAAAATCATATGAACACACAGAATCTAGATGTGCCCAAGCACTGGTCTTTTAAGCAATCCAAGGTTGTCTCTCGGAGCTACAACATATTCTGGCGCTGTTGTCAGGGAACGTATTGAAGGGATTTTCCCTTTGGATACGACAAATTGAGCACTCTTTGTGTAGATGAGAAAATACGTTCTGATTGCATCCACATCACCTTGGCGACTCCACGCACTCCATCATCATTCATCATCCTGGCTTTTAAAAATCCTCACACTTGCTTAGATACCTCTCAACAGAAAGCCCCATTTGTATCTGACCTAGAGAGAATAATTTTCTAGAAGGTCTGGAAGGAGAAAACTGCTACCGCCTGCATTACCATCTCATCAATCTTTGAAGTCTCCTCATCCATCTCTTAACCTGCTATTACTCAGTACTCAGGAATTACTCATAAAACCCTTACCTACCCCGTGTTTAGTCTAGCCACTCCTACCACTGTGTTTTTGGCCCAAGTTGCTCAGGTGAGTCTTAATCCCCCTCCATTAATCTAGATGGCTCGTCCGAGTTTTTTGTTAAATAAATATGCCCCTCTCAATTTGTCTCAACCCCTAAGTGCTATGCCCCAAGGCTACCTAAATCTTTTGCCTAGGTTAAATGGGGAGGATGACAACACTACACAGAGACACATTGAAACCTTCTATGCCTTTGTTGAGAACCTAAACTTGGAACAACTAGAAGTGGTCATGAGACTTTTTGTACAATCCCTTGATGGAGAAGCTAGAAAATGGTTCAAGGCCCTACCCAATGCCTCCATCACTACCTGGGAGGAACTTGAAAACTCTTGCACACAGAAATGGGGTGAAAATAGAAATCATGAATACCTCCTCACAGAGTTTAACGCTATAAGAAAAAATCCAAAAGAGGATATCTCAGAATTTATAAAAAAGGTTCAACAAATAGTACAATAACCTGTCGGGTGAGATAAAGACTCGTCTAGCTACTGCTCGAGTAGCCTTTTTGGGAGCCTTTGAGTCCAACTTTGGCTTTAATCTAAGGGAAATGAAGTCTCTCACTCTAGATGAACTCCGAATTGATGCACTTGAGGTGGAAGCAAATTTCACCTCAACAGGGAAGTCAAGAGGAAATCAAGAACCTACTGAGAATAGAAGAGGGAAAGAAGAAGCATCCTCCTCGGGTCAAGCTAAAGAATCACTAGACATAAAGTTGGATAAACTAGAAAGACTCATCAGGATTTTATCACAGAAGGTTGGAAATATTGAAATTTAGAAAAAGAGCCTCTCCAAATAGAATGCTCAAGTCAACAACCGGGGTTACAACACACACTATAAAAGGCCTCAGTTGCAAATACTTCCAAGGGAGAGAAAGGAAAAACTCGACCAGAGCCCTCATCATCCATATTTAGAAGATGATCCCGATGAACAATCATTGGATACACACGAGATGTAGGGAAACTTGTATTCTGCTTTCTTCGAAGAATAACATGAGAATATGGCTCACCAGGAGACCAACCATGATAGAGAAGCAGTAGCAAATGAGGAAGATATAGATTATTATTATAAATAGTTTGCAGATTTCATGCAAGCACAACCACAACGTAAGTATGATCTAAGATCTTCAAAGAAGAGGTCAAAAGAACTAGAACAGTAAGAGGGAACTGCTCCCCAAGTTATTTGTCCAGTACTAGAGAAAGGGAAAGGTAAGCTAAATCCTGACCCTTCCAAGATAAAAGTCTCCTCTAATAAGGAAAGCAATAGTTCTGAGGGACATATAGAAAAGGAGGCACCTGTTTTGTTGAAAACTTCTAGTGGTAAGGAAGAAGGAGCAGAGCCAGGAAGTATAGAAAAAGTCCAACCTACATTCAATCTTCAGAGGGAGCTTGAGAAAGTAAATATTCCCGCTCCTCTAATTGAGCTTCTAAAGTAGCCTAATTATAAAGCTCAAGTCTCTCAATTCATGCATCCATCTACCTTAACACCAACTCATGACAGTTTAAACCTTCAAGAGGAGAGGCCAATGGTTGTTTTTGGGCTACATGTGGAAGAACTTGATCCTTCTACTACACCCTTCTACATGACTCCGGTAATCCATGACCTCTTACTGCATAATTTCATGTTAGATTCTAAAGCCTCACACAACCTCATGCCCCTAGAAGTGATGGAACAATTGGGATTGCAGATCATCAGGCCCTACAAGGACCTGTACTCCTTTGACTCTAAGAGGGTCAAATTCTTGAGAATGATAAAGGATCTGGTGGTAAACCTGGCTCAGATACTTTCTTAGAGGAAACATCAATACACCTAACAAGGCAGTTAAAGCACCAGCGCACAAATGAAAATGAAGTATGGAAATTATACTTTGACGGAGAAAACTCAAAAGAGGGAAATGGAGCTAGAATATTGTTGGTATCTCTGGAGGGAAACCTGATACCCCTCTCATTCAAGTTGGAGTTTGAGGTGACCAACAACATAGCGGAGTATGAAGCATTTCTCCTTGGGTTACAAATGACAAAAAATATGAATATTGAATGCCTAACGGTCTATGGAGACTCTGAGCTGGTTGTAAGGCAGATCAGAAATCAATGCCAGGCCAAACACCCAGACTGAGGACTTACCGGAATGAAGTGTGGGACCTAATTGATAATTTATTCCTAGCCTTTAATATCCAATTTCTTCACATGGAAGGAAATAGAGTGACTGACTCCCTTGTTGTAGCTGCAAGCAGTTTTAGGCCCCCTCAAAATCCGCTCCTCAGGTATGAGGTAGAAGTCAGATACAGACCCTCAATACCTGATAATGTCAAGCACTAGCAGGTATTCGAGGATGAAGAGCAAGTGAAAAGATTCATAGAAGTCATTGGGGAGTTCGCCCACTCCACCATCGATCAAGAAGAAGAAGAAGAAGTAGATCAAGAAGCCACTTCATGGAAAGACACAGTGGCTAGGCACAAAATTTTGCAATTGAAAGGGAATACCATCCCTCGCGGATTGGTCCCACTGGAAATGATTTTTATCCTTTTAAAAAGGATGACATAGTGTCCAAACCAATGGCCCCAAAGATAGACGATCAAGTAGAAGACTACAACATTGGCTCAGAGGAGGCACCCCAAATGATCAGGCTATCAAAATGAATCCCCTTGAAATACAAACAAAGGTATTTAAATCTATTCAAAATATACAAGGATGTATTTGCTTGGTCTTATGAGGATTTGAAAGCATTTGATACTAACATCATTCAGAATAAGATTCCTTTGGAGAGTGGAATAAAGCCATGCAAACAAAAACTCAGGCAAATAAGTCCACTCTTACTCCCCTCCATTGAAAAAGAGGTGAGAAAGTTTCTACAGGCAAAGATTATAATGCCTTTAAGGTACTCTGAGTGGGTAGCCAACCTAGTCCCTGTCCAGAAAAAGAACGAAGAAATAAGGCTATGTGTAGATTTTCAGAATCTAAATAAGGTGTCTTTGAAATACAACTACCTGTTGCCTAAGATGGATCATATATTGTAGAAGGTGGTTGGCTCAGCCAGAATGTCCATGATGGATGGGTTTTCTAGTTACAACTAGGTGGCAGTCCACCCTGATGATCAAAAGAAAACTGCTTTCACCACCCCATGGGAGCAAGACAAATTCGTGGTGGTTTATTTAGATGATATCACAGTCTTTTATAAGACTGATGAAGAGAAAATCCTTCACTTAAAGATCACCTTTGAGAAATGCAAGAGGTATGGTCTTCTCTAAACCCTAATAAATCTCACTTCGCCTTGAGTGAGCGAAAGCTACTAGGCCATATAGGAGCGCATGAAGGTGTGAAGATCGATCCTAAACGAGTCAAAGCCATCATCCATATTCCTCTACCTAGGAATAAGAAATAAGTCCAAGCCTTTTTGGGGAGAATAAATTTCTTGAGCAGGTTCATACCCAACTACTCAGAAATTGTCAAGGGTATTACGAACATGCTTAAGAAGGAAAATGAAGTCAAGTGGAGCCCTGCCCCCAAAGAATATTTCATTAGAATTAAAGAAGCTTTGGTTGAAGCCCTGATACTATTCAGCCCTGACTATTCAGTGCCTTTCTACATCTTTTGTTTCGCCTCTCCACATACTATTGTTGCAATGATGCTATAGAAAAATAAATATGGTTATGAACAACCCATCGCCTTCTTCAGCCAAGTCCTAAGGGATGCTTAGCTGAAATATAACATCATGGAGAAACGAGCCTATGTAATAGTCAAGTCTTTGAAGGCATTTCGTATGTATGTGCTACAATCAGAAATCACAACGTTTGTCCCAACGACAGCAGTCAAGGACATCCTAGTGCAAGGAGAAAGCGAAGGGAAAATGGGTAGGTGGATAGCTAAGATACAAGAATATGAGCTAGACATAAAGCCTATAAAGCTCATAAAAGGCCAGGGGTTGGCCAAGGTTTTATCCGAATCTAATTTCCAATATTTAGGGATAAACCTGATCATAGAGGAAGGCAGACCAGAGGATCATCAGAGCGGGATTAAAACATCTTAGCAGAAAATCTATGCCAAATATGAGGGATCACCTTGGTATAAGAACATCGTTCATTATCTCTTATTCCTGAGGTGTCCGTTGGGGCTGGATAAATCCAAATACCTAAGTCTGAGATTGCAAGCGCAAAAATATATCATTTCCAATGGTCTACTCTACTGAAAGGACCCAGTGGGAGTATTGCTGCTATGTTTGGTAGAGGGTGAAACCCATAAGGTGATTGAGGATTTTTGTGAAGGAGTTTGTGGAGGACACTTCAACTGGAAGATCACAACACATAAAATCCTCAAGGCAGGATTCTACTGGCCTACACTATTTGGGGATGTTCATTCCTAGGTCAGGTCATGTTAGAAGTGCCAAGTGTTTGCTGAGAGGAAATTTTTCTCTCCTCTCCCCTTGATTCTAGTACATGTGGAAGAACCATTCAGACAATGGGGACCAGATTTAATAGGAGGAATAAATCCACTCTCTAGTGGCCAACACAAGTGGATATTGATGGCCACAGATTATTTCACCAAGTGGGTAGAGGCCATCCCAGCCATAAATGCTATAGACTCAATGGTAATCAAATTTATGGAGGAGAACATATTATCTCGTTTTGGTTGCCCCTTCAAAATTATCACCGATAATGCTCAGGGCTTCAAATATGCCAAGTTCACCAGCTTCTGCCATAAGTTCAATATCATCATCAAGCACTCCACTACCTATTATCCTCAAGGTAATAGCTTAGCTAAGTCCTCAAACAAAATTGTGGTGAGGGTACTGAAGAAGACCATTGTCGAGAACCAGAGGAACTAGGACTCCCAACTGAAGTTTTCCTTATGGGCCAATCAAGTAACCCCTAAACGGTCCACGAGGAAATCACCCTTTGAGCTAGTGTATGGTAAGGCTGCGGTCTTCCCGATCCAATTAGCAATGTCGGTGGTGAAGTTACTACAAGAAGAAGAGGAAGAGCCAAGTGCCTTAACGTGAAGGATAAATCAGTTGGTCGAGCTTCATGAGAACAGAGAATAGGTGGGGGCCAAATTGTATAATTACCAACAAAAGATGAAATCCCTATTTGAAAAGGATCGACTACTTCAACCAGGAGATTTAGTTCTCTGCTGGGACATTCGACGGGAAGACAAAGACAAACATAGAAAATTCGATCCGCTATGGTTCGACCTCTTCAAGATTTCAGAGGAAAGAGGAAATAACACGTACATTCTTGAAAATCTGGATGATGAATGTCTGGAATTATCGGTAAACGGTCAGTTCCTTAAACTCTATTTCCAAAACTAGAGGTACTTGTCTTACACTCATTGTAAATATCGGTGTGTGTATTGTAATGGTTATATGAGACTTTTAGATTATGTTGAAAAGTCCATTTTCATAGAATAATCACTTGTTTAGAAATGACTACATGCCCAATGGAAGAAAGGCTACTGGTCTGTAGGTTCTCAGCACCTTGCCAGCAAGGCACTATCCCCAGTTGGAGCCAATGTTGTCACTCACTGCATTATGAGTTTTTAGTTGATCAAAGTTGCTAAAAAGCAGTGAATTTTGGAGCCATCTTCAAGTTCACAGAAGAATTAAAAGCCAAATCTAACCCTCTCCATTGCATAGTGATCGGAACGAGCTTTCCAACGGCGGGTGGAAATCAAAAAACTGATTTCTGGATAAGAAGTTAGAGCAGATTAAAGATACCCTTTCAAGGACACTAAACAAAGGAAAAATGGCCAAGGGTCGGGCTCATCGCAAATCACATATCGGCGGGTCTGGCCTATCAGTGTATCGGGCATATCAGGGGTTTCAGGGTCCAAGGCATCGCAATCGGTGAATCTGTGTGACAACAGGGATACAACTATAAAAACCTTGTGATATCGTTATGTTGCGATAATAGTGTTAAATCGTCGGGGAAGGCTGAAAATATTTAACAAAGGAAATCGACGCAAAAACAAGGACGAGCGAGCCTTTTTCTATCTCCTCTAGGGGCCACGTGGCAGAATACCATTGGTCCTTATAAATGACATGGTAGTTGACGTCATCATAATGTGGCAGTACATAGATGATGTGGTAGTACGGAGGACGTGTGGCACACAGATTTGGAATTTTCAGGGGTCCTAAGGGGGCATTTTCGGGTGACATGTGTCACCACTCACAAGGTAACACGTGGAAGTGATGACATCACCCATCACAAATCGGTGATCGGTGATGGCACAAAGCAAAGGTTCCTCCTCCACCAAAGTCCCTCTCAGTTTGCCATTGCGATACGTGGGAACTCCCTGGACGCGATATTTTATACAATGGAGTTTAAAAGCTGATGAGTCCGTCCCTTTCAAAACCTGTATGCTCATTTAACACCCCCCATCTCTGGATAGCCCAGATTGACTTCGCCCAGATCAACGACTCCCAAGCCTTTTTGCCCTCGCCCCCCCTGTTTCCCTTTATCAGCGGCCGGGGAGGGGGGGGGGTCCAAAAAGTGGTTTCCCTGCCAAGCCCCTCCGCTACATGTCCCTCTCATATCATTTCACACCGCCCCTCACTTACCACTTACCGCTCATGCCCCCCTCCGAAAACCACTCGTCCTCAAATCTCTCTCCTGTATGGTGATTGCGATACCTTTGGTGGGCCCAACCCCACAGATCGACGATTACAAGGGTCCAAAGGAAATATCAATAGAAAACATAAGAAGTCGCCGCAGGGTGGGATTTCACATATTAAAGGAAAAAAGACCCTCAAACAGGCTTTTAAAGGCTCTAGTGCCTTCCGGTTAAGCACCTGGTTCAAGACCCTGATCATATGAAGAATATTACAGAAAGGGGTCGAAGCAAAGGGGCCTAAAGGGGATTGGGACTCACATGTTTCGCAATGTTTTAGTGATAGGGGCCAGCACCAAAAGTCCTCCATATTACACCATAAGCGCATCACCAGGCATATCAGGGCGTCGATAGTGTAGTGCAGGACTTTAAAGGTGTGATGGGTCGGCAGCTGTGGCTTTTAAGAAAATAGGTGGTGCATTCAAACTTGGCATGGGCTGATCCAGAAAGGCCCATTATGACACAGAACTAGGGTCGGTGTTGACAAGAGTAAAAAAGGGACTTAGTAGTTGGGGAGGATTTAATTATTGGCATGGTCTCCCATAGAAAGGGGAAACGAGGTACCAGCCAGGGATTCTCCGCTTCAGTACTGCGGCATGAAACTGATAGCACCCACTCCCAGCTTTAAAGGAGGGATGATGCAAGTAGTAAAGGCTGAAGCAACGAGAATCAGCTGAGTAACATAGGAGGCCAGACCATGAGCACAATTCAGCCTGAGGTAGCGACGATCACAGAGATAGGCACGGAGATATCTCCTTATCATGTTCATTTGATTTTGACTGATCTGTTCTTCTCTAATGTACCGCCCTTAATGAGGCATTTAATATGTTGTAATGTTTTTGGGCCATAGAGCCATCCCTAGTTGAGATAGCTATTCAATCTAACATATGAGACTCGGTTGAAAATATTTTGTTGTAATCAATGGTTCTACGCTCTCCTCTCCAGATAAATAGAGGGAAGCAACACTTCACAAAGGTTCAAAAATCCTAAAGAAATCTCTACATGTTATTTTCAGAATGTATAACTTCATAATACAGATCTTTCAGAATATCAAGCAAATGGTGGTGATTCCCCCTTCAAGTATTACAATATGTTATTCCTCTGTTAAAACCCATTATGTTCATGTTTCTTCTCTGAATTCATGCAATCATAGCTGCTAGAAATATTTCAAACTTCCTCACAGATTCATTTGTATCGATATGTTAATGCATGTGCCTATAACTTTCTCACAGATTCATTTGTATCGACATTGTTAATGCATGTGCCTGTATGGATTATTGAAATTATATCTTTAAATTTGCGCTACATGAATCATAGCATTCAGTCCCTCTTTTATCCATTATATCTACCTGTAACTCAAACAAGTATAGAAATTCTTAATGCCTCAAGCTCTATGTGTTAAGTGTAGAATTCTTGAAGCTTTAAGCTCTATGTGATGAGTTTCTCTTTCTCCTTATCCTCTCTCATTTTCTCTACAAAAGCTTATTAAACTGTAAGTCCTTGAACTACTCAACCTCCACTATTTTGTGCATATATTTTTGTGAACTGCATATGTGAAGAAGTACCAGAAATACATGTTTTATACATTTGGATCAATGAACCAACCCTTTGTATATATATATGTAAAATATATGTGAGGTCTCCATTCCATTGCGAATCATTTGAGACCCTCAAAATCTAGATGTGCCCAGGGACTAGTCTTGTAAGCAATCCAAGGTTGTCTATGGGAGCAACAACACTTACATCATGGTCATGTCTAAAAATAACACCAAAAAGAAATTGAACCAATAACTTAATATTCAAAATGTCTTAACAACACACCCAATCACCATCTATCTAAAACCCATGGACCAACACAATTTTTGTTTAAAAAAAAAATAAATTAAATTAAAATTTTATATATAGTTGGATAATAAATTTGAAATCTTATTTTGAATTTTACTCTTAAATTTTTTTCTTTTAATAAATATAAATTAATCTATTTTGACATTTCATGTAACAAATAATAAAAAAATAAATTGCAAATTTCAATACAATGTTCGGTCAGATATTTCGAAAATATATGTAAATCTGAATCCATTTCTTTTAATAAATATAAATTAATCTATTTTAACATTTCATGTAACAAATAATAAAAAAAAAATGCGAATTTCAATACAATGTTCGGTCAGATATTTCAAAACAGATTAATTACATGTATTTAAGATAAATGCCGGAATTAGAGCCCAGGTCTCCACTTCCATAACTTGAAATTTTAAATTTTTTATTTTACAGTGAACAAAACAACACCTCCTAACAGCTTTATTCCATTAATGTATATCGTAGATCCTTCAATAGAAAAATAAAAAGCAAATAAACATCACATGGCCCGTCTAGCTCAGTTGGTAGAGCGCAAGGCTCTTAACCTTGTGGTCGTGGGTTCGAGCCCCACGGTGGGCGTGCTTAAATTTTATAAATAATGTAGGTATTCATCAATCAACCACGTTTCTCGAATTCGTCATTGATACAAGCTTTTGTTAGGTTTTAAAATCTTACAGATACATTTTGTTAAATGGTTACGAATTATAAAAATAAACTATAATGGGGAGAAAGATATTTATTATATATGGACTAAGGTAATAATAAAGAAAGCTTTATATTATTTCCATCATATTAATATTTTGCACATTGTCACTTTTCTTATTACATCATGAATTATAAAAATCATTATGTCATGAATTATAAGAATATACTATAATAGGAGAGAAGATATTTATCATATATGGATTAAGGTAATAATAAAGAAAGTGGTGGGTTTAAAATAGAGCAAGTTGATATCAATAAATAGAGTGATATTTTAGTGTGCATTACCACTTGAAAATTAAGGTAATAATAAAGAAAGCTTTATATTATTTCCATGATATTAATATTTTGCACATTGTCACTTTTCTTATTACATCATGAATTATAAGAAATACTATAATAGGAGAGAATATATTTATTATATATGGATTAAGGTAATAATAAAGAAAGTGGTGGGGATTTGGTATTTTTTCGAAGTTTAAAATAGAGCAAGTTGATATCAATAAATAGAGTGATATTTAGTGTGCATTACCACTTGAAAATTAAGCATGTTGGTCTTGACACCTATTATATTAAAGACCATGTTGCTAATGATAATATATATGTACTATTGACATATTGACATGTTGACCAAATTTTTGATAGAGGAGAAATTTCATCATTTTCATTATTCATGGGGACATAGGAATCTTCCATAAGGGGAATGTTGATTATAATGTTATTATTTTTCAATTTTTTTTGCTCATTTCTTTACTTAATGTTAATACACATTGATGTAATGATTATTTAGTGACCACATTTTCCATTAAACTATTTATCTTTTTTTCTCGTAGGTAAGCACCCTCGAGGGATTTGAACCAGTGACATATCGCAAGGAGTGCCTTAGCAGTGCACCCATTCACCGTCAATCCAAAGCCCCGTGGGCCCATTAAACTATTTATCATTATGTTGATTGCCAAAGCATTATTTATGATGTAGTTATACATATAATGAAACATCATTAAACTAACAACTTTCTGATCCCTACCTCTGTTAAGTGTGAAGCCAAATTCACATAGAATTCTAGATCCTTCTAGATCAGATCTTTCTAGATCTCCAGGATTCTAGATCTTTCTACACCACCATTAGTTTCTAGATCATTCCAGATCTCCATCTGAATCACATACAGGATTCTAGATCCTTCTTCTGCCTCTATAAATTTGTAATTTCTCTGGCCAAGGCCCAAGCCTATTATGTAATGCGAAGTGATTTCTCTTCTCCAGAGATTGTTTTATCTCTTCTGCTGTTTCTAATTGAGTAATCTTGTTGTTTCTCCATTTGTCTGTCTCTGAAATTATTCTTTGCTATTGCCGTCTAAGTCTTTGAGTATAAATCTGTTGTGTGTTATGTATGCTCTGATCTAACAACTGGTATCAGAGCTAGGGTCGAATATCCACTGTGCAAGCCACTTAGTGCCATCGCCTTACTCTCGTAGCGTTTGTTAAAACGTTGGCTGTTACCCCTGGAGCTGTTGAAGGATCTATCCAGGAAATAGCTGAGGAACGTTGGAACTAAAACACAGTGGCTGCAAGAAAAACAAGGTCGTGGACCTATGTTGAAACGTGTTGCTGGAGTTTGAAACGTGGAGATCTGTGGAGTTTGGAGTTGAAACGTGGTGTTCGTAAGTTTTTTTTCACATCAAGCTTGCACGTATACATCAAGTTTTTTCTCAAACCAACATATGTATGTGTGACATGTGAAAAGGTTAAAACATTATATATGCTTTTATATTTATTATAGAACATATATAATTATATGTTGGAATTTTGAAAAGTATAATTTTGAAAAGGGTATTTTAAAAGGAGGAAGGTCATTATTACTAAATTTTAAAGAGTAATAATTAAAGTTTTATTTTTAAGTGGAGTTTTTGTGTTTTGGAGCGTGAATTTGATTGAAAATGGAGACAACAGTTACAGATATGGAGAAGTTGAGCGGGCTAATTTTTCCCTATGGAAATCACAGATGGAGGATATAGTGATTTTAAAGGATCAATATTTGTCGATTGAGGACACAACAAAGAAACCCTCATCGATGACAAATGAAGAGTGGAATAAGCTAGATAGAAAGACGATTGCAACAATCCGCCAATATTTAGCAAAGAATGTGTATTTCAATGTGTCCGGGGAAAAGACGGCAAAAGGATTATGGAAGAAACTCCATGATTTATATGAGAAGAACACGGCATCAAACAAAGTGTTCTTGATGAAGAAGCTTTATAATTTCCAAATGAAGGAGGGTGCTTCAGTTGCTGAGCACTTGAATGCATTTAATATTATTACTAATCAACTTGCCTCTGTTAAAATCATTTTAGATGATGAAATTAGAGCTATTTTGCTAATGTGTTCTATGCCAGACAACTGGGAAAATTTAATTGTAGCTATGAGCACTTCAGCAACTACAGGGACCTTGAAGTTTGATGATGTCAGCAGCAGTTTAATGAATGAGGAGCTACAACGCAAGTCAATTGCGGAAAACCAGGGAGGAGTGGCTCTAGCTCTAGCTGATCGTGGTAGGAGAATGGATTGAGGCTAGCAAGGGCGATCAAGATCAAGAGGCCGATCAAAATCAAGGAGAGGCAGGATCATCTGCTTTCATTGTGGCAAACCCGGTCACATGAAGAAAGAATGTTGATTCTGGAAGAAAGGACAAAAGGATCAGAGACCATCCAATACAAATCACAAGTCATCTAGCACAAATGAAGGTGAGACTACTGCTGTAGCCACATATGGTGATGTGTTGTTTACTTAGTAGAGGATGCATGTGTATATACATCTAGCAGTAGCTTTGATTGGATCCTTGACTCTGGGGCATCTCACCATGTAACCCCATGCAAAGATAGTTTTGTTTCATATAATCTTGGTGATTATGGTAGAGTGCATTTGGGGAATAATCATTTTTGAAGTATTGTTGGAGTGGGAGATGTCCAGATCAAGATGAAAGATGGACAAGATATATTGTTGAAAGAGGTTAGGCATGTACCAGAAATGCGCATGAGTTTAATCTCTATGGGACGACTGGATGATGAAGGCTATTCGACAAGATTTGGAAAAGGAGGTTGGAAAATTAAAAAAGGTGCATTGGTCGTGGCCAAAGGACCCAAGACATGAACATTATACACATTGAAGACACTGATAGGAAAATCAGATTTAGCTGTTGTCACAAAAGAAGGAAATTCAGTAGATTTGTGGCATAAGCGTTTGGGTCACATGAGCGAGAAGGGCTTAAAAATCCTTGTTGGTAAAAATGTATTGCCAGGTTTGAAATCCTACAATCTTGATCTTTGTGAGCATTGTATATATGGTAGACAAAAAAGGGTTTCATTCCTTAGAGGTGGCCATGACAGAAAGAAAAATGCGTTAGAATTGGTACACTCAGATGTGTTTGGGCCTGTTAACATCAAATCATTAGGAGGAGCATCATATTTTGTAACATTTATAGATGATGCATCCAGGAAGGTTTGGGCATATCCTATGAAAAATAAAAGTGAAGTGTTTGGAATATTTCAAAAATTCCATGTTGCTGTTGAAAGAGAGACTAACAAATTGCTGAAGTGTTTAAGAACAGATAATGGTGGAAAATATTGCTCAAATGCATTTAAGGAATATTGTTACAGGTTTGGCATAAAGCATGAGAAGATTGTGCCTGGTACTCCTCAACAGAATGGTATCGGTGAAAGGATGAATCACACCATTATGGAAAAGGTGCGAAGTATGTTGTCCAATTCCAGTTTGGAGAAGAATTTTTGAGCTGAAGCAGTCAGGACCGCTTGCTACTTCATAAATAGATCTCCAACTACAGCCTTGGATGGCGGTATCCCTCATGAAGTTTGTACTGGTAAGAATTTGAATTATTCTCACTTGAAAATCTTTGGATGTGAAGCATTTGTACATATTCCCAAAGAAAATAGAATTAAGCTAGATGATAATTCTATGAAATGCATTTTTTTGGGATATGCGGATGAAGATCTTGGTTATCGTCTATGGGATCTAGTCAAACATAAAATTATTAGAAGCAGAGATGTTATATTTAATGAGTCAGAAATGTTCAAGAGGACTGTAGGTGAGTTGGAGGTCAAGAAGGTTATTGACAAGTTTGAAGAGCAACAAGAAAACATACCACTAATACAAGAAAATGAACAACAAATTCAGGAGCATGAAGAACAACAAGTGGAAAATGATGAACAACAAGTGGAAAATGATGAACAACAAGAAGGAATCTTGCAGGAACCTTTACAAGAGATTCAACCTGATAATGCACCATCACAGTTGGTTCGCAGATCTTCTAGGCCTCATAAGCCTTCACAAAGGTATCCTCCTTCAAACTATATTTTGTTAACTGATGAAGGTGAACCTAATTGTTTTCAAGAAGCTTGTAAAGTCGAGCACAGTAAAGAATGGAAGAAGAAATGAACTCTTTGCAGGAAAATAAAACTTGGGATTTGGTAAACCTCCCAAAAGGTAGAAAGGCTCTACAAAACAAATGGGTGTACAAGATTAAGCATGAAGGTGACGAAAAGAAGGAGAGGTATAAAGCAAGACTGGTGGTGAAAGGTTTTGCCTAAAAAGAAGGTATTGACTTCACTAAAATTTTCTCACCTGTTGTTAAAATGTCATCCATTAGAGTCATTCTTAGTCTAGTTGTTGCTTTAGACCTAGAATGTGAACAGTTAGATGTAAAAACTGCATTCCTTCATGGTGAATTGGAGGAAGAAATTTATATGGAGCAGCCATAAGGCTTCATAGAAAAAGGCAAAGAAGGCCTTGTTTGTAGGTTGAAGAAGAGTCTCTATGGGTTGAAACAGGCACCTCGACAATGGTACAAGAAATTTGATTCATTCATGTTGGAACATGGTTTTCAGAGGTTGGAAGCTGACCATTGTGTCTATATCAAGAGGTATGATCAAGGAAAGTACATCATATTATTGTTATATGTGGATGACATGTTGATTGTTGGGCATAATAAGAATAAGATCAATAGGTTGAAGAAAGATTTGGGTAGCAAATTTGTAATGAAGGATTTGGGACTAGCACAATAGATATTGGGCATGCGGATTATGCGTGATAGGAAAAACAAAAGGTTGTGGCTGTCACAAGAAAAATATATCAAGAAGGTGCTTGACAGGTTTAATATGAAGGATGCCAAGCCAGTTGGTACACCCCTTGCAACCCACTTCAAGCTGAGTACTGAATTATGTCCTAGTAATGACAAGGAGAAAGAAGAGATAAGCAAGATTCCTTATGCTTCAGCAATTGGTAGTTTGATGTATGCCATGGTATGCACACGACCAGACATTGCATATTTAGTGGGAGTAGTGAGTAGGTTCCTTGCCAATCTAGGCAAACAACATTGGCAAGCAGTAAAATGGATTTTGAGGTATCTCAAGGGTACTAGTCATTATTGTTTATGTTTTGGTCATAATAATACTGTGCTTAAAGGATTTACAGATGCAGATATGGCTGGAGATATGGATACCAGAAAGTCCACTACAGGTTATTTGTATACATTTGCAGGTGCAGCAGTATCTTGGGTGTCAAGGCTACAAAGAATAGTAGCCCTCTCTACAACAGAAGCAGAGTACATAGCTGCAACAGAAGCTTGTAAATAGATGTTGTGGATGCAGCGATTCCTAGGAGAGATAGGAATAAAGCAGGACAAGTATGTGTTATATTGTGATAGTCAGAGTGCCATTCACTTAGCGAAAAACCCAGCATTTCATTCAAAAACCAAGCACATTGACTTAAGGTACCATTGGATCCGGCATGTGTTGGAGGAAGAACAATTATCCTTGGAAAAGATCCATATAAATAAGAACCCTGCTGATATGCTCACTAAAATTCTACCACGAAATAAACATGAGTTATGTAGAGACATGGTAGGACTTGGTGTGACTTGATGACTCTTATTTGGCTTCAAGTGGGAGAATGTTAAGTGTGAAGCCAAATTCATGCAGGATTCTAGATCCTTCTAGATCAGATCTTTCTAGATCTCCAGGATTCTAGATCTTTCTACACCGCCATTAGTTTCTAGATCATTCCAGATCTCCATCTGAATCACATACAGGATTCTAGATCCTTCTTCTGCCTCTATAAATTTGTAATTTCTCTGGCCAAGGAAAGCAAGCCAAGGCCCAAGCCTGTTATGTAATGCAAAGTGATTTATGTTCTCCAATGATTGTTTTATCTATTCCGCTGTTTCTGATTGAGTAATCTTGTTGTTTCTCCATTTGTCTGTCTTTGAAATTATTCTTTGCTATTGTCGTCTAAGTCTCTGAGTATAAATCTACTGTGTGTTATGTATGCTCTGATCTAACAACCTCATGGAGGAGGAAGAAGAAGAAATCATAAAGAACCTTCCAAACCCAGAAGAAAGGGATGCTCAGGTCTAGAATGACAACACAACGCATAAACAAAATGACACAAAATCATAAGTGATCTATAAACCAATACAATATAAGAAAGTGACACACAAAGAAAGTTCATATTACAAAAAGTTCATATTTAGGCAAAGAACACCCATTGAAGATAAGTGTGAGCAATTTGGTAATGGTTCCAGTTGATCCAAAATCAAGGGATGGCAAAAGGTCCATAAAAAAAAAAAAGACAAAAGAAAAGCTAAGTGATTACTATCACTCTTAACTTTGTTGGTTTATGTTATTTCTTCAATTTTTTCTTATGCCCATAAGCCAAGAGGCTTCTCTTATTGAATGTGGTTAGCAACTACAAAAATGTAATTTTGTTCCTTTTTCCAAATATTAAATAAATTACAGTTTTTTTCCCTTTAGAAAAAAATGATACATCATCAAACTATGAAGATTCAATATCTCACATATTGACTTAATATTCTTAATTATCTCACTAAATCTTAAAAATAGTATTTTCCCATATTCATGTCTCACATATTGACTTAATATTCTTAATTATCTCATTAAATCTTAAAAATAGATTTTTTCCATATTCATTATAAGATTATGCTCCCATATTTCAAAATTATATAAAAAAATCCAAAAAGTAAACAATGGTCTTTTCCCATATTCATTATAAGATTATGCTCCCATATTTCAAAATTATATAAAAAAAATCCAAAAAATTAACAATGATATATATATATATATATACTTCATACTTTATTAAAACTCAAATTATTATATCATTATTTTAAATAATAATAAAATAAATTTAAAATCAATACTTAAACCATTAATAAAATAATTCTCCTTTATTCCATAAAAACATTGTTTCTTTAATTTAAGGTTTGAGTTTCTACCAATAATCACAGACACACTAATACATTAAAATTTAATAAATATAAAATACACCACTACTATTGCTTTATTGCTTCATTCCTTCATGTGAATATCAAAGTAATGTGGTTGTGCATCTTAATAATGTCATTGGTGCTTGAGGCATACTAAAAGGTATGTTAACAAGACGAACTGTGATGCAACAAGTCTTTGCTAGTGTACTTGAAATGACTTAGCTAACAATCCTAATTTTCCTAGTGTACTTGAAATGACTTAGCTAACAATCCTAATTTTCCTAGTGTATTTGAAATGACTTAGCTAACAATCCTAATTTTCCTAGTGTACTTGAAATGACTTAGCTAACAATCCTAATTTTCCTAGTGTACTTGAAATGACTTAGCTAACAATCCTAATTAGTAGTACTACGACAATTTATTGCAATGTCAAATTATATCAAAAAAATTTCGTATATTATAAATTGAAGAGTATAGGTATAAAGCAGTTTCCTTAAATTTCTATTAAACAACTTACTTAGTTGGTGATCACGATTTACAATGAATGTTTTCCTAGCAGCCGTTGAGCCTCATGGTTCAAGAATGAAAGGTAACAAAGTGGGATATTTTATATCTGTTCCTACCTCAAAAGGAACATCAAAGAGGATAGATTTGCCATATATCTCGAATCCTCGAGTTTCGACAATGGTTCAGTCTGTGCAAAACCTGGACAAAGCAGAAGCCAGATTATCAGATATAAAAGATCTGAAATCTACACTAAGAATCGAAGAACAACTCAAAGATCCTCAGATCAAAAGAAAAATTGAGGATTTAAAGAAGTAGATTGAAGATGAATGCTGCTTGGAAGAACCCAATGCATTTTGGCACAGAAAGTAGCATACAGTAGAACTCCCATACAAGGAAGGTTACACAGGGAGACCTTGCAAAAGCAGAGTCATTCCCATGAGCAAGGAATATAGAAAACTCTATGAAAAAGAGATCAAGTAGCTCCTCGACAGAAAGCTTATCAGAGAATCCGACAGTCCCTGGAACTGTTATGGGTTCTACGTCAACAAGAGAGCCGAACAAATCAGAGTTGTTCCAAGACTGGTAATAAATTTTAAACCTCTGAATTCTGTTCTTGCAGATAACACATATCCTCTACCCCATAAAGGTGATTTAATAAGGAGGATAGCCGGTGCTAAGATTTTTTCTAAGTTTGACCTGAAAGCAGGATTCTAGCAAGTTGCCATTGCGGAGAAAGATAAGTTCAAAACCGCTTTCAGCATACCAACATGCCACTACGAGTGGAATGTCATGCCTTTTGGATTGAAGAATGCACCATCCAAATTCCAGAAGATAATGGATAACATTTTTAAGCCATACTTTGATTGGCTTATAGTTTATATTGATGATGTTTTGATCTTTTCTAGGAACATCCAAGATCATTTTAAGCATGTGCATACTTTCAAACAGTTAGTAAAACATAATGGTCTTGTTATGAGTAAAAAGAAGACAGAAGTCTTCCAGACTACTATCAAGTTTCTTAGCCACACCATCTCCAATGGACAAATTTCCCTACAGAAGCATGCATTAGAGTTTGCTGACAAATTTCCTGATGTCATCACAGACAAGAATCAATGGCAAAGATTCTTGGGATCTTTAAATTATGTTAGTAATTTTTATCAAGATTGTGCTACTGACAGGAGTTTGTTGAATAAGATACTTAAGAAGAATCCTCCAAAATGGACAGAAGTCCATACCAAGGTTGTTCAAAACATTAAAGCCAAAGTAAAGTCTCTTCCCATATTGTATGTTGCAGATGGCAACACATTCAAGATTGTTGAGACAGATGCAAGTAATTTTGGTTGGGGAGGAATTCTCAAACAGAGAATTGGAGACACTGAACAAGTTGTTCAGTATGCATCTGGAGTATGGAATCCAGCTGAGCAAAATTATTCCACCATTGAAAAAGAAGTCAAAGCTGCATGGGATTACATCAGCAAATTCGATGTCTACCTTATCAATAAACAGTTCTTACTTAGAACTGATGCTTCAGCTATGCAGAAGGTCCTAACTAAAGACATCAAAAAACCAGGGGAAGCTAAATTTGCCAGATGGCAAGCACTCTTCGCCAACTTCGACTTTCAGGTCGAACACATAAAAGGAGAAGAGAATTGTCTTCCTGATTTTCTCAGTAGAGAATACATTCAGCCTAAGGACCACATTATGAAGATTGTAACAGAATGGGACCAGAACCAAAAGAAAGAGGTCCTACGTACTATCCGAGACAATCAAGACTGGGAATAGTATAAGAAAAACTGGAAGCCTACGTGGCAACTGAGAAATACGAAAGTATTAGATGCTAATTTGTAGGCACATACAGACATCTAGCATCTTGTACCCAAAAGAAAAGTGTATCCAAAGGGAAGCAAGTGGATACACGATATGATTTATGAAAAAGTAAAAAGAGATGCCAGATATGCAGAAGTAGCTCTGCAATAAGATTTTCACGATATATCCAGCATATGGTACCATGGAGGAGCCCACAGCGGAATATATGAGAAATATTTTTGCATCCATCGTACCAGGAATCTCACATGGTCTTGGCCCACTCACAACGCTGCTAAATGGCCAAAAGGAGATCCCAAAATTATTTTTCATGACTTAGTTTATGATTTTGCGGGCTACAAAAAGCTGTGTTGGGATTTTCTCAATGTTGATGATAAAGAAGAGACCCACTATACTAAACTAAAGTTTAGTACAAAAGGTATTTTTCAAAGAAATCAACAATGTGACTGGTTCCAAGATTGGTGGCGGGATTATGGTGTTAACAGAACGGTAATGGACCCGGTCTACCATGAGTCATATCGCAGAAACCATTGCGACCTATGTCTCGAGCAAAATATTGGAGAATGCTTTCATACAATTTATAAAACTGTTAAACCAATGGCAACTGGAGAATGGTCAGCCTTTTATAATCATTCTCTCAAAGAATATATGAGTGGCCATTATGAATGGTTAGTCTTAACCAAAGTAAAACACCAAATTGTTCTGGGAAAACCGATGATAGTCCGCAGGATTTTTACTAAAGCCTGGGACAAATTGTTGTACAAAAGAAATAGATTACCTGAAATCACTGTATTCTGATGGTTCTCATGGGCTTATCCGTAAAAGCATCCATATTGTAATAATATTGTCCAGTCACAAGGACTTAATTGTGGTCAGCTTTCTTGTGGGCTTTGCTGTACCAAAGCATCCACTTTGTAAACAGTGGATCCACTAAATAAACAGTGGAAAGTAGCATATCCTCCCGTAGGATTTGTTTTTCCGGACAAGAATCTTTGTGTAGATGTCACCTTGGTGTTACCCGAAAGCAATGATTCCTTCCACCTGTCTGATGCCCTTCAGGAATGCTTGTCCCCTCTCATTTGCTATAAATTGAGGGTAAGGCTCATTCATGAGGCATTCACATTTGGAGAGTCTTAGAGTGTCTTAGAGATCTGAGAAGCCTGCGTATCAGTGTGGTCGGCACTGGTAAGAACCTAAAGTGGCCAGATCTATTAGCAGTCAAGTCAAGTCAAGTCTGTATATGAGTCGTGTCTATATTTTGAGGCAGAGCCTATTTGTTGCCAGGTAGCCTTCGGTATTGCTTGATCCTCTGTGATCAGCATAAAGTCTGATAAATGCAACAATAGTCAATCTCTGATAAGGAATTATCTCTGTAATCTCTGATCTGTAATATTGAATCCATTCTGAGTAATAATATGAGTATACACTTCCGCATCTGAATACCTGTACACATTTATCATTGTCTGCTGTGGTAGTAGTTGTCTTGCAATCTTCATTCGAAGTTCACAGGAAGTTCATTAGGGGTTTGCCAAAGGATCGAAGGGACGCCAGACCGTTGTTAGGCAAGGAAGTCGTGTGTTGAGGTCGCAGAGCGTGAAAGATCTGAGTAGGTTCGCACTAAGTTCACCACTGGTTCACCAGGAGTTGTTTTGCAAAGACAGATGAAGAGACGCAGCAAGGCCAAGAGTCAGAGCAAGCTTGTGACAGAAGCCCCTGCTGTAAAATTGGTATCAGAGCCATGTTACGTCTGGTTCAAGAGGTTGATATTCTAGTCATCAGTCATATTAGTAATGGATTCGTTCAAGAAGTCTGTTTCCTTCCATGAATGAGAAGAGAGAGAATCATTCGCAGAAGAGAACCCTTTTAGGGATATGTTTGCATCAAGTTCAAGTCGAGTCTTAAACCAAGCTGAACTTGAGTATGAAAAGCCACGGCCTTCTTCCCATTGGCAATTACCCGCTATCTCTCCCTCAGAAGTCTATAATGATTTGTCTGTATTCCATTTAAAAGTTGCTACTAGAATAAGTATTAAAGAGTCTACGAGTCAGATCCAGGAAAACTCTGACAGTATCCAGTCCATCCCTTTACTGGATCCTAAAACTCTACGGGGCGAGGCTAAAAGACTAAATACTAAATATGGGGCTTCTGTCACAAGCTTGCTCTGACTCTTGGCCTTGCTGCGTCTCTTCGTCTGTCTTTGCAAAACAACTCTTGGTGAACCAGTGGTGAACTTAGTGCAAGCCTACTCAGATCTTTCACGCTTTGCGACCTCAACACACAGCTTCCTTGCGTAACAACGGTCTGGCGTCCCTTCGATCCTTTGGCGAACCCCTAATGAACTTCCTGTGAACTTCGAATGAAGATTGCAAGACAACTACTACCACAATAGACAATGATGAATGTGTACAGGTATTCAGATGCGGAAGTGTATACTCATATTATTACTCAGAATGGATTCAATATTACAGATCAAAGATTACAGAGAGAATTCCTTATCAGAGATTGACTATCATTGCATTTATCGGACTTTATGCCGATCACAGAGGATCAAGCAATACCGAAGGCTATCTGGCAACAGATAGGCTCTGCCTCAGAATATAGACACGACTCATATACAGACTTGACTGCTAATAGATCTGGCCACTTTAGGTTCTTACCAGTGCCGAGCACACTGATACACAGGCTTCTCAGATCTCTAAGACACTCTAAGACTCTCCAAATGCAAATGCCTCATGAATGAGCCTTACCCTCAATTTATAGCAAATGAGAGGGGACAAGAATTCCTAAAGGGCATCGGACAGGTGGAAGGAATCATTTCTTTCGGGTAACACCGAGGTGACATCCGCACAAAGATTCCTGTCCGGAAAAGCAAATCCTATGGGAGGATATGCTACTTTCCACTGTTTATTTAGTGGATCTACTGTTTACAAAGTGGATGCTTTGGTACAGCAAAGCCCACGAGAAAGCCAGCCACAATTAAGTCCTTGTGACTGGACAATATTATTACAATATGGATGCTTTTACGGATAAGCCCATGAGAACCGTTAGAATACAATGATTTTAGGGAATCTATTTCTTTTGTACAACAATTCATCCCAGGCTTTAGTAAAAATCCTGCGGACTATCATCGGTTTTCCCAGAACAATTTGGTGCTTTACTTTGGTTAAGACTAACCATTCATAATGGCCACTCATATATTCTTTGAGAGAATGATTATAAAAGGCTGACCATTCTCCAGTTGCCATTGGTTTAACAGTTTTATAAATGGTATGAAAGCATTCTCCAATATTTTGCTCGAGACATAGGTTGCAATGGTTTCTGCAGTATGACTCATGGTAGATCGGGTCCATTGCCGTTCTGTTAACACCATAATCCCACCACCAATCTTGGAACCAATCACATTGTTGATTTCTTTGAAAAATACCCGTTGTACTAAACCTTAGTTTAGTATAGTGGATCTCTTCTTTATCATCAACATTGAGAAAATCCCACCACAGCTGTTTATAACCTGCAAAATCATAAACTGTGTCAGGAAAAATAATTTTGGGATCTCCTTTTGGCCATTTAGCAGCATTGTGAGTGGGCCAAGACCATGTGATATTCCTGGTAGGATGGATGCAAAAATATTTCTCATATATTCCGCTGCGGGCTCCTCCATGGTACCATATGCTAGATATATCGTGAAAATCTTGTTGCAGAGCTACTTCTGCATATCTGGCATCTCTTTATGCTTTTTCATAAATCATATCGTGTATCCACTTGTTTTCCTTTGGATACACTTTTCTTTCGGGTACAAGATGCTGGATGTATGTATGTGCTTGCAAATTAGCATCTAATACTTTCGTATTTCTCAGTTGCCACGTAGGCTTCCAGTTTTTCTTATACTCTTCCCAGTCTTGATTGTCTAGGATAGTACGTAGGACCTCTTGCTTTGGTTCTGGTCCCATTCTATTACAATGATCATAGTGTGGTCCTTAGGCTGAATGTATTCTCTACTGAGAAAATCAGGAAGAAAATTCTCTTCTCCTTTTATGTGTTTGACCTGAAAGTCGAAGTTGGCGAAGAGTGCTTGCCATCTGGCAAATTTAGCTTCCCCTGGTTTTTTGATGTCTTTAGTTAGGACCTTCTGCATAGCTGAAGCATCAGTTCTAAGTAAGAACTATTTATTGATAAGGTAGACATCGAATTTGCTGATGCAATTCCACCCAGCTTTGACTTCTTTTTCAATGGTGGAATAATTTTGCTCAGCTGGATTCCATACTCCGGATGCATACTGAACAACTTGTTTAGTGTCTCCAATTCTCTGTTTGAGAATTCCTCCCCAACCAAAATTACTTGCATCTGTCTCAACAATCTTGAATGCGTTGTCATCTGCAACATACAATATGGGAAGAGACTTTACTTTGGCTTTAATGTTTTGAACAGCCTTGGTATGGACTTCTGTCCATTCTGGAGGATTCTTCTTAAGTCTCTTATTCAACAAACTCCTGTCAGTAGCACAATCTTGATAAAAATTACTGACATAATTTAAATATCTCAAGAATCTTTGCAATTGATTCTTGTTTGTGATGACATCAAGAAATTTGTCAGCAAACTCTAATGCATGCTTCTGCAGGGAAATTTGTCCATTGGATATGGTGTGGCCAAGAAACTTGATAGTAGTTTGGAAGACTTCTATTTTCTTTTTACTCAGAACAAGACCATTATGTTTTACTAACTGCTTGAAAGTATGCACATGCTTAAAATGATCATGGATGTTCCTAGAAAAGATCAGAACATCATCAATATAAACTATAGGCCAATCAAAGTATGGCTTAAAAATCTTATCCATTACCTTCTAGAATTTGGATGGTGCATTCTTCAATCCAAAAGGCATGACGTTCCACTCGTAGTGGCCTGCTGGTATGCTGAAAGCGGTTTTGAACTTATCTTTCTCTGCAATGGCAACTTGCCAGAATCTTGCTTTCAGGTCAAACTTAGAAAAAATCTTAGCACCAGCTATCCTGCTTATTAAATCACCTTTATGGGGTATAGGATAGGTGTCATCTGCAAGAACAAAATTCAGAGGTTTAAAATTTATTACCAGTCTTGGAATGCCTCTGATTTGTTCGGCTCTCTTGTTGACGTAGAACCCATAACAGTTCTAGGGACTGTCAGATTCTCTGATAAGCTTTCTGTCGAGGAGCTACTTGATCTCTTTTTCACAGAGTTCTCTATATTCCTTGCTCATGGGAATGGCTCTGATTTTGCAAGGTCTCCCTATGTAACCTTCCTTGTATGGGAGTTCTACTGTATATTGCTTTCTGTGCCAAAATGCATTGGGTTCTTCCGAGTAGCATTCATCTTCAATCTGCTTCTTTAAATCCTCAATTTTTCTGTTGATCTGAGGATCTTTGAGCTGTTCTTCAATTATTAGTGTAGATTTAAGATCTTTTAGATCTAACAATCTGGCTATTGTGTTGTCCAGGATTTGCACAGTCTGGACCATTGTCGAAACTCGAGGATTCAAGATATATGGAAAGTCTATCCTCTTTGATGTTCCTCTTGAGGTAGGAACAGATATAAAATATCCCACTTTGTTACCTTTCATTCTTGTTGAACCATGAGGCTCAACGGCTGCTAGGAAAATGCTTCCTAGAATACAATCAACAGGAATATCTGCAGCTGCAAACTTGAGATTGATGCAGTGGCTGTCAAAACAGATAGATGCTTTAGGCACCTCATATTTGAGTGTTTTATTATCCAACCCTATAACATCTCTTTTTGCAGAGACCCAATATTTAGCTGGCATAGTCTTCTTATTAAGGATGTTTACATCTGCTCCTGAATCAAGGAGTGATGTAAGTTCAAACATTTCACCCTTAATGCATATGTTTACTTTGACATGGTGTTGTTGATAGGAGATTGTTAGGAGCCTCATTTCTTTGAACCCATAGACAGGGTCTTTTCTTCCTTCAACAACTTCAATATTTGGATTGCTAGTGTATTTTCTTCTTCTCCTTTCTCTGCCACTTGCTTTCTTTTCTTTAGTTCTGCAATTTGAGACTTTAGAGCAGAAATCTCAGATTTAATATTGTGAATCTCTCAACTCACTTCCCCCAAGGTGAGTGAACGCACATTGTCTGGTTTATTCTGATGTCTTTGAAAAGATCTAGTGTTTCGTTCAAAAGAAGCATCGACAAACCATGGCTTCTTACCCGAGCTTTTGGAAGCGCTGGATTTGAGCTGATCCATAAAGGCTTCAGTTAGCCTGGTCTTCATTTCACCATCTTCCATTGCTCTAATTTGAGATAAGATTTTTATCTCATCTTCTTCGGTTGCAGCCATTAAGATCTTTTCTTTTTGTGGTCTGAAGTTGAATTCTTCAGAACTGGATTCACTGTATGATTCTGAATCATAATCATAATTTATCTGGCAAGCACATTCTTTAGATCTGGGACAAGAACAAGATGAATATTCAGAATCTGAACTTTCTTGCATATGTGCTTGTAGTTCTTCAAGAGATGAAGAACTAAAAGAATCATAGGATGATTCTTCAAACTGGTGCTGCTGAGCTAATTCTCTGATTACCACATTCGGGCAGCGTTCTGTCTTGTGGGAATGGGAACCACATTTCATGCATTGCATGGATCCCTTTCCATCTTGATTGACTTTTTTTCCCCTTTGGATAGAGGCTTGTGACTTTTTGCCTCGATTCCATTTACACTCTTCTCCTTCTGGACACCGTGAAGATGTGTGTCCAGTTTTACCACACAGCCAACAAGTTAGGTTGTTCCATTTCTCCTGTTTAGATGTATGGAGATGGATGTTAGAAGGTCTGTAATAATGAGTTCTAGGGATATACCTATAGTATCATTTTTTGGCTTTGGCGGAGCAACGTTTGGACGGCTGAGGATTTTTCCTCTGATCTTTGTAGCTTCTAAATTTCTGTTTATATTCCTTTTTGGCCCTTTTCTTTGCTTTCCTTCTTTTTACCAATGGGTCATCAACTGTAAGTCCATACTTGCTGCAAATGGACTTTTTATCAGGAAGCTTTGAAAGCTTCTCTAGAGATTTGTTCACTTTTGAACTGGTACATAGACTCACCAAAGTCTTTGTAATGTGGGCATATATCTCACCCCAAGTATAGGACTCAAATGGCAACTGGTAGACTTCTTGTAATCTGATATAATCTACAAATCTGGATGGGAGTGCAGTAAGATAAACCTGTTTCCATAACAAATTTTTGGAATCTTTTACCTCATAGATCCTCTGCATCCAGTCTTTGTGGAAGTCTTTGTACTGTGACATCTTGTGGCATTTCAGATTCATAAGAATGACTTCATTTTTATCTGCAATCTCTGTTTCACTGTCACACCAGTGTTCAAGAATCATTGGTGTCAAGGCACCTATCATGTTGTTGATGGTTGAGCCATCTGGATTATGAATTATATCTCCAGCTTCGTCTTTGAGTACTTCTTCTTCCATCCTTGCAACCAGCTCTGGAGATGATTCTTTTTCCCACCACCTGAGTAGTGTACCTGTAAAACATTGGATAATAGTTCTGCAGGCATCTATTTCACTTTTTCCCCTTAAACACATAAGCTTGTAGTCTGTGAACATCATATCAATTAGCTGTCTGATCTGGCCAACGCTCAGATTATCAATGTTCCATTCTCTATGAGATTCTGGGAAGAAAGTGTGGGCCTCTGGAAGCTTACCTTTGCCTTCCAGATCAAGTGCAGGGTATTTATTGAACCTACTTTCAATAGGTTCATAATAGGCAAGATCTGTGATTCAAGATCTTTCTTTTCTTCTTCTTTATCCTTGAATAAGGATGCAATAGTGATCTTTTTTGTAGCCTCAGATTCAGAAGATGTGGCTACTTCTTTTGGAAACAGTGCTGGGAACCTGTGGATTGGCTTTACAGGATCCTGAATCTTTATGTTTCTTTTATACAAGAAAGAAGTAGGGACTGGCTTTTCTATCTTAGATATACTCATGCTTTGAACTTTTTCAATTAAGCCAGAAATGAGATTCTTAGTAGTATCAAGATGATCTACTAACTTTTCTTCTACTCCTTCTATTTTGATTAAAGATTCTTTGGCATATGAGCGGAAAACAGATGAATTAAATTGTACATCGTTGAGGCATTTATTTACCTCATTTATAGACACTTGAACAGTATCAAAATGTTCTTTTATTTCCGCTGCTTTGGCTGAATTTATCTCCAGACCTTTGATAGCTGTATTGGTCCAATTTATTTGTTCACTTGCTTTCTGGATTCTCCCATCTATGCCTAAAGCATTATCATCTTTCTGCACCAAAGGGATGGCCTTTGTTGCATGCTGATTTTCTCCAATGATGATTCTTCTATATGGAGGAAATGTAGATGGGGTCTCTATTCTGGTTCCATGCAGTGCAGTGCAAGCATGTTTATTAACTGAAGAGGAAGATGATGAACCAGTTAATACATTCAATGGGGAAACGTTTTTCTTCCATTCATAGAATGAAATCCATGAACTATTAACTTCCATATAATGTTTCCAATCTTTAGCTAATTTTCTTTTCTCCTCAATAGTATGGCTTTTGCCAAACTCTTCTACTTCTGGATTAGTGAATAAATCCCAATTAAGCATTTCTTTCATCCATTTGGAACTTATTTCTGATTTGAGACAACCAGACATGAGGGTGAAGAATTTGTGCATTTCCATGACTGCATGCTTTTTGCAGTCATTAGGGACAGGACCAAATCTGTAGACTGGAATCAAACCTTTGGCTTGCTCAAGGTATCCTATGCCATATTTAGGTTTGGCTGGCCTCATAATACTGAACATCTCTGTCAATCTTGGGTCTTCTCCTTCAAGAGTTATGATCTCATGCATCATCAAAACATGATCAGACTCTGGCTCATGTGGAAAAGGTATGTCTGAACATTTCGGATTTGGGCATGGATTGACAGAAGTAGAAGGAGGAGCTTGTCCTGTTTTGGGATGATGATTTTCATGAATGACAAACTCGGCAAGCGTATATAGATTCACAACAGTCTTACACTCTGGACAAGTAACTTCTAAAGAACTAAAATTAACAATCTGGGCAAGTTCAAAAAGAGAAATATGTTTACAGGAAGTGGAGCTAGAGCATGCGGTATCAACAATGGCAGGATCTCTGTAATACTTTGAACTTTTACAGGCTTTCTCAATACCTCTGTAATCAATAGTGGATCTTCTGGGGAAGGACAAAATTGCAGAAGACTGACTTTCTTTTATATCGGCAGAGGTTATTCTTTTTGGAACAGGAGGCTTGGGATTATTTACTACCCAGTGTTCAAGAAAGGTGAGGTCTTCCCATCTAATGGTTTGATGTTCTATTTTCTGATTCTTGGAATTAGTAAGAACAACAACACTAGATTTGGAATCACGGCTGGGAGTATGTTTTATTGTTGGCCATAAGGTATTAGTATGCCAAAAGCATCCCCCAGACTGTATGGCTATGTTATGTCTATTTCGATGCATATCAAACCCAGAAGTTTGGATCTGCAGCTGTAAGATTTGATCAATGGTTTCATCGAAGACATAAACAGAGAAATTTGGGTAACAGTCAAAGAAGATGGGACCATGAGACAATGGAGCAACTATACCACCAATCAAGGAATCAATATACTTATTGTGAGTGAGGTCACGGATGGTGGCCAACACAAAAGTATTCAACCCTTGATTAGTTAGAGGGCTGATTCCAATTCTGACACATCCTATATGCAGATATTTAGTATTTAGTCTTTTAGCCTCGGCCTGTAGAGTTTTAGGATCCAGTAAAGGGATGGACTGGATACTGTCAAAGTTTTCCTGGATCTGACTCGTAGACTCTTTAATACTTATTCTGGTAGCAACTTTTAAATGGAATATAGACAAATCATTATAGACTTCTGAGCGAGAGATAGCGGGTAATTTCCAACGGGCAGAAGGCGGTGGCTCTTCATACTCAAGTTCAGCTTGGTTTAAGACTCGACTTGAACTTGATGCAAACATATCCCTAAGAGGGTTCTCTTCTGCAGATGATTCTCTCTCTTCTAATTCACGGAAGGAAACAGACTTCTTGAACGAATCCATTACTAATATGAGTGATGATTAGAATACCGATCTCTTGAACCAGACGTTACTAGCTCTGATACCAATTTTATAGCAGGGGCTTCTGTCACAAGCTTGCTCTGACTCTTGGCCTTGCTGCATCTCTTCGTCTATCTTTGCAAAACAACTCTTGGTGAACTAGTGGTGAACTTCGTGCGAACCTACTCAGATCTTTCACGCTCTGCGACCTCAACACACAGCTTCCTTGCCTAACAACGGTCTGGCATCCCTTCAATCCTTTGGCGAACCCCTAATGAACTTCCTATGAATTTCGAATGAAGATTGCAAGACAACTACTACCACAACAGACAATGATAAATGTGTACGGGTATTCAGATGCGGAAGTGTATACTCATATTGCTACTCAGAATGGATTCAATATTATAGATCAGAGATTACAGAGAGAATTCCTTATCAGAGATTGACTATCGTTGCATTTATCGGACTTTATGCCGATCACAGAGGATCAAGCAATACCGAAGGCTACCTAGCAACAGATAGGCTCTGCCTCAGAATATAGACACGACTCATATACAGACTTGACTTGACTTGACTGCTAACAGATCTGCCCACTTTAGGTTCTTACCAGTGCCGACCACACTGATACGCAGGCTTCTCAGATCTCTAAGACACTCTAAGACTCTCCAAATGCGAATGCCTCATGAATGAGCCTTACCCTCAATTTATAGCAAATGAGAGGGGACAAGCATTCCTGAAGGGCATCGGACAGGTGGAAGGAATCATTGCTTTCGGGTAACACCAAGGTGACATCTACACAAAGATTCTTGTCCGGAAAAACAAATCCTACGGGAGGATATGCTACTTTCCACTGTTTATTTAGTGGATCCACTGTTTACAAAGTGGATGCTTTGGTACAGCAAAGCCCACAAGAAAGCTGGCCACAATTAAGTCCTTGTGACTGGACAATATTATTACAATATGGATGCTTTTACGGATAAGCCCATGAGAACCATCAGAATACAGTGATTTCAGGGAATCTATTTCTTTTGTACAACAATTCGTCCCAGGCTTTAGTAAAAATCCTGCGGACTATCATCGATTTTCCCAGAACAATTTGGTGCTTTACTTTGGTTAAGACTAACCATTCATAATGGCCACTCATATATTCTTTGAGAGAATGATTATAAAAGGCCGACCATTCTCTATAAATGGTATGAAAGCATTCTCCAATATTTTGCTCGAGACATAGGTCGCAATGGTTTTTGCAGTATGACTCATGGTAGACCGGGTCCATTGTTGTTCTGTTAACACCATAATCCCGCCACCAATCTTGGAACCAGTCACATTGTTGATTTCTTTGAAAAATACCTGTTGTACTAAACTTCAATTTAGTATAGTGGGTCTCTTCTTTATCATAAACATTGAGAAAATCCCACCATAGCTATTTCTAACCTTCTGGAATTTGGATGGTGCATTCTTCAATCCAAAAGACATGACCTTCCACTCGTAGTGATCTGCTGGTATGGTAAAAGCGGTTTTGAACTTATCTTTCTCTGCAATGGCAACTTGCCAGAATCCTGCTTTCAGGTCAAACTTAGAAAAAATCTTAGCACCGACTATCCTGCTTATTAAATCACCTTTATGGGGTATAGGATAGGTGTCATCTACAAGAACAGAATTCAAAGGTTTAAAATTTATTACTAGTCTTGGAATGCCTCTGATTTGTTCGGCTCTCTTGTTGACGTAGAACCCATAACAGTTCTAGGGACTGTCAGATTCTTTGATAAGCTTTCTATCGAGGAGCTGCTTGATCTCTTTTTCACAGAGTTCTCTATATTCCTTGCTCATGGGAATGGCTCTGCTTTTGCAAGGTCTCCCTATGTAACCTTCCTTGTATGGGAGTTCTACTGTATGCTACTTTCTGTGCCAAAATGCATTGGGTTCTTCCGAGCAGCATTCATCTTCAATCTGCTTCTTTAAATCCTCAATTTTTCTTTTGATCTGAGGATCTTTGAGCTGTTCTTCAATTCTTAGTGTAGATTTCAGATCTTTTAGATCTGACAATCTGGCTTCTGCTTTGTCCAAGTTTTGCACAGTCTGGACCATTGTCGAAACTCGAGGATTCGAGATATATGGCAAATCTATCCTCTTTGATGTTCCTTTTGAGGTAGGAACAGATATAAAATATCTCGCTTTGTTACCTTTCATTCTTGTTGAACCATGAGGCTCAACGGCTGCTAGGAAAACGTTTCCTAGAAAATAATCAATAGGGATACCTGCAACTACAAACTTGAGATTGATGCAGTGGCTGTCAAAACAGATAGATGCTTTAGGCACCTCATATTTGAGTGTTTTATTACCCAACCCTATAACATCTCTTTTTGCAGAGACCCAATATTTAGCTGGCGTAATCTTCTTATTAAGGATGTTTACATCTGCTCTTGAATCAAGGAGTGCTGTAAGTTCAAACATTTCACCCTTAATGCATATGTTTACTCTGACATGGTGTTGTTGATAGGAGATGGTTAGGAGCCTCATTTCTTTGAACCCATAGACAGGATCTTTTCTTCCTTCAACAACTTCAATATTTGGATTGCTAGTGTATTCTGTAGTATCCCATGGATGGGCACCTTCTTCTTCTCCTTTCTCTGCCACCTGCTTTCCTTTCTTTAGTTCAACAATTTGAGACTTTAGAGCAGAAATCTCAGATTTAATATTGTGAATCTCTCGACTCACTTCCCCCAAGGTGAGTGAACGCACCTTGTCTGGTTTATTCTGATGTCTTTGAAAAGATCTAGTGTTTCGTTCAAATGAAGCATCGACAAACAATGGCTTCTTACCTGAGCTTTTGGAAGCGCTGGATTTGAGTTGATCCATAAAGGCTTCAGTTAGCTTGGTCTTCATTTCACCATCTTCCATTGCTCTAATTTGAGATAAGATTTTTATCTCCTCTTCTTCGGTTGCAGCCATTAAGATCTTTTCTTTTTGTGGTCTGAAGTTGAATTCTTCATAACTGGATTGACTGTATGATTCTGAATCATAATCATAATTTATCTGGCAAACACATTCTTTAGATCTGGGACAAGAACAAGATGAATCTTCAGAATCTGAACTTTCTTGCATATGTGCTTGTAGTTCTTCAAGAGATGAAGAACTAAAAGAATCATAGGATGATTCTTCAAACTGGTGCTGCTGAGCTAATTCTCTGATTACCACATTCCGGTAGCATTCTGTCTTGTGGGAATGGGAACCACATTTCATGCATTGCATGGATCCCTTTCCTTCTTGCTTGACTTGTTTTCCCCTTTGGACAGAGGCTTGTGACTTTTTGCCTCGATTCTGTTTAGACTTTTCTCCTTCTGGACACCGTGAAGATGTGTGTCCAGTTTTACCGCATAGCCAGCAAGTTAGGCTATTCCATTTCTCTTGTTTAGATGTATGGAGATGGATGTCAGAAGGTCTGTAATAATGAGTTCTAGGGATATACCTGTAGTAGCATTTTTTGGCTTTGGAGGAGCGGCCTTTGGACTACTGAGGATTTTTCCTCCGATCTTTGTAGCTTCTAAATTTTTGTTTATATTCCTTTTTGGCCCTTTTCTTTGCTTTCCTTCTTTTGACCAATGGGTCATCAACTGTAAGTCCATACTTGCTGCAAATGGACTTTTTATCAGGAAGCTTTGAAAGCTTCTCTAGATATTTGTTCACTTTTGAACTGGTACACAGACTCACCAGAGTCTTTGTAATGTGGGCATATATCTCACCCCAAGTATAGGACTCAAATGGCAACAGGAAGACTTCTTGTAATATGATATAATCTACAAATCTGGATGGGAGTGCAGTAAGATAAACCTGTTTCCATAACAAATTTTTGGAATCTTTTACCTCATAGATCCTCTGCATCCAGTCTCTGTGGAAGTCTTCGTACTGTGACATCTTGTGGCATTTCAGATTCATAAGAATGACTTCATTTTTATCTGCAATCTCTGTTTCACTGCCACACCAGTGTTCAAGAATCATGGATGTCAAGGCACCTATCATGTTGCTGATGGTTGAGCCATCTGGATTATGAATTATATCTCCAGCTTCGTCTTTGAGTACTTCTTCTTCCATCTTTGCAACCAGCTTTGGAGATGATTCTGTTTCCCACCACCTAAGTAGTGTACCTGTAAAACATTGGATAATAGTTCTGTAGGCATCTATTTCACCTTTTCCCTTTAAACACATAAGCTTGTATTCTGTGAACATCATGTCAATTAGCTGTCTGATTTGGCGAATGCTCAGATTATTGATGTTCCATTCTCTATGAGATTTTGGGAAGAAAGTGTGGGCCTCTGGAAGCTTACCTTTGCCTTCCAGATCAGGCGCAGGGTATTTATTGAACCTACTTTCAAGAGTTTCATAGATAGGCAAGATCTGTGATTCAAGATCTTTCTTTTCTTCTTCTTCATCCTTGAATAAGGATGCAATAGTGATCTTTTCTGTAGCCTCAGATTTAGAAGATGTGGCTACTTCTTTTGGAAACAGTGTTGGGAACCTGTGGATTGGCTTTACAGGATCCTGAATCTTTATGTTTCTTTTATACAAGAAAGAAGTAGGGACTAGATTTTCTATCTTAGATATACTCATGCTTTGAACTTTTTTAGTTAAGCTAGAAATGAGATTCTTAGTAGTATCAAGATGATCTACTAACTTTTCTTCTACTCCTTCTATTTCGATTAAAGATTCTTTGGCATATGAGCGGACAACAGATGAATTAAACTGTACATCATTGAGGCATTTATTTACCTCATTTATAGACACTTGAACTGTATCAAACTGTTCTTTTATTTCTGCTACTTTGGCTGAATTTATCTCTAGACCTTTGATAGCTGTATTGGTCCAATTTATTTGTTCACTTGCTTTCTGGATTCTCCCATCTATGCCTAAAGCATTATCATCTTTCTGCACCAAAGGGATGGCCTTTGCTGCATGCTGATTTTCTCCAATGATGATTCCTCTGTATGGAGGAAATGTAGATGGGGTCTCTATTCTGGTTCCATGCAGTGCAGTCCAAGCATGTTTATTAACTAAAGAGGAATATGATGAACCAGTTAATACATTCAATGGGGAAACGTTTTTCTTCCATTCATAGAATGAAATCCATGAACTATTAACTTCCATATAGTGTTTCCAATCTTCAACTAGTTTTCTTTTCTCCTCAATAGTATGGCTTTTGCCAAACTCTTCTGCTTCTAGATTAGTGAATAAATCCCAATTAAGCATTGCTTTCATCCATTTGGAACTTATTTATGATTTGAGACAACCAGACATGAGGGTGAAGAATTTGTGCATTTCCATGACTGCAGGCTTTTTGCAGTCATTAGGGACAGGACCAAATCTGCAGGCTGGAATCAGACCTTTGGCTTGCTCAAGGTATCCTAGGCCATATTTAGGTTTGGCTGGCCTCATAATACTGAACATCTCTGCCAATCTTGGGTCTTCTCCTTCAAGAGTTATGATCTCACGCATCATCAAAACATGATTAAACTCTGGCTCATGTGGAAAAGGTATGTTTGAACATTTCGGATTTGGGCATGGATTGATAGAAGTAGAAGGAGGAGCTTGTCTTGTTCTGGGATGATGATTTTTATGAATGACAAACTCAACAAGTGTATATAGATTCACAGCAGTCTTACACTCTGGACAAGTAACTTCTAAAGAACTGAAATTAACAATCTGGCAAGTTCAAAAAGAGAAATATGTTTACAGGAAGTGGAGCTAGAGCATGCGGTATCAACAATGGCAGGATCTCTGTAATACTTTGAACTTTTACAGGCTTTCTCAATACCTCTGTAATCAATAGTGGATCTTTTGGGGAAGGACAAAATTGCAAAAGACTGACTTTCTTTTATATCGGCAGAGGTTATTCTTTTTGGAACACGAGGCTTGGGATTATTTACTACCTAGTGTTCGAGAAAGGTGAGGGCTTCCCATCTGATGGTTTGATGTTCTATTTTCTAATTCTTGGAATCAGTAAGAACAACAACACTAGATTTGGAATCACGACTGGGAGTATGTTTTATTGCTGGCCATAAGGTATTAGTATGCCGAAAGCATCCCCGGGACTGTATGGCTATGTTATGTCTATTTCGATGCATATCAAACCCAAAAGTTTGGATCTGCAGCTGTAAGATTTGATCAATGGTTTCATCGAAGACATAAACAGAGAAATTTGGGTAACAATCAAAGAATACGGGACCATGAGACAATGGAGCAACTATATCGCCAATTAAGGAATCAGAATACTTATTGTGAGTGAGGTCACAGACGGTGGCCAACACAAAAGTATTCAACCCTTGATGAGTTAGAGGGCTGATTCCAATTCTGAAGTTGCTAGGCTGGATCAAAAATCCTCTGTTTGTTTTTAATGTAGACGAAGAGCGGTCCAATTATTAGCTTCTTCTAGTCCAGTCCAAGAGTATCATAGCTAGTTCCAGGTCCCTGCTTGCAAATTTATTCAATTATGCTAGTTTATCTGATTATGCACGACTTAGCTAGGGATATAGGGTTTATCCATGTCAATTAAGTGTAAACAAAAAAACAAAAAAGCTCAACATAAATAAAAAAAAAAAAAAAACAAAAAAACTCAACATATTGTTCTCATATGTTACTTGTTAGATGTCACTTTATACACTTCGTTTGAATTTTTCAATATGACCAAACTACTAGTAAAGTGCTTGGAATTTATTGATGAGAGACACGATAGTTTGCAACCTATATGTCTTGCTGGAGTAGTATAAATCACAGAGTGAACATACAATGACATGGAACCTGACAAAGCTACATTCCTCCATACGAAGCTGCCTTGAAAGGTTGTTTTCCTAACATGGTCACCTATAGTACTTTGACAACAACTCTCTGCAAGGATGGGAAGGTGCACCAAGCTGTAGATATCCTTAACTGCCTAGGACATCAGGGTTTTCCACCTCTACTCTTAGCTTACAATACAGTGTTTGAATGCATCTCAAAGAATGGCCATTTAAAGAAGGCATTTGAGATTCTAGATGCTTTGATCAGGAAAGGCCTTACTCCCGATGCTACTACTTATGCATTAATGGTAGAGACTCTCTGCGAGGAGTTGTTACTCGTAGTTCTATCCAATGTACAACCCTGCAAAATGCAGTATGGGTAGAATAGTTGTCTTTCAGGGTCCTTTCATAGGGTATAAACATGGCCTGCTTCTACAGGGTTCATAAAACAAGCACAAAATTGCTCGTAAAATACTAAGATGCTTTACAAGAGCTTTCAAGTTGAGTATACTTTGACATGTCTATGTTATGTGACCTGGGTTAAGATTCACAAGGGAAGGCATTGTAAAGTGAACTCTGCAGAGTGGGTTTGGCTAGAAAGATCTGTTATTCTCAAATTCATCGCTAGAAAGCAATGACAACCAGAACGAGATGAAATGTTTGCTGGGTAAGCAGTTGGTAAAGTGGTGGGATAATTTATGGTTTAAGATATGTAATAATGAACTCCATGTGCAAAACATGAATTCAGATTCATAGAGAAAATTTCAAGCAAGGCTCACAAGAAACACTTTCTATTTCAATTCCAACTCATAGTAGAAAGAAAAAATGTAACAATGCTTATGTAGCTGTCAAAAAATGCATTACTCCTAGGAGAGTTTGAAAACATTTGGAACATTTAATGTTCACAAATTTAATAGTTTTTGGCATTTGTAAAGGCTTCGCATTGATTTTTCCATAAAATATTTTGGTATTTTTCTATATTAGGGAAACGCAAAATCTGCTTTCAGATTGAAAGTTTTATTATTTCAAATTGAGAAGCAGCGTCTTTTGAAATAAGCAAAGCTTTTTGCTTATGCAAAGTAATATAGTACGCATGTCAGGCAGAAAAATTTCTCATTTTATGAGGGATAATAATAAATATGTATGCTCAGGAATAATGTTTTATCTGTCTTCATGCTTCTAGGATTATGTTAGCATTGTTTGTTTTTTCCCTGTAATCTTCTGGCAGGTAGACACATTGTTCTCATTTTTTTTGCCAAACACAAAGTCATTGTAGGGAAGATTCAATACAACTTAGATTTTGAATGACAAGCCTTATTTCCATTCAAATATCAAAGTAAATCAGTACAAAGTGAGTCGATATTTGACTGAAACATTCATTTTTGGTTGATTTACAAAATCCTTGTGCCAAAGGATTGATGCAACTTTTCAGTATTTGTTAGCCAATAGTTGGAGCTTGGCCAAATTCAACATTAGGCCAAGGTTAGCATTGGTTGTAGCTAGGCCAAATTCAGCATTAGGCCAAGGTTAGCATTGGTTGTAGCTAGCGAAAGCAAAAGCTTTGACATTACACCTTATACCAAATATGACATTGCACCTTATACCAAATATTTTATCAATGCCCATGCCAAAGGCCTTTACCAACAACTTAACACAATCTTGTGCCAATGACCAAAAGAAACACCAATCTTCCTTGCATCAAGAAGGTGTCAAGAAACCAATGTTGAGGCCACAAGCAACATCCAAGCAATGCTAGAGTTGGTAGCATGCAAGTTGCACATGCAGTCATGGAACATGTACCTAACACTCAACAACATACATTAGACAATTATCATATATTTTCATAGCTTGTGTTTGTAGTTGTTTATTTGGGTGAATATGAAGGATTGATGGTTATGAATTATGGAATTTATTAGCATATACAAAATGCATTTAGTTAGCTTGGGCAGTGGAGGATCATGGTATATTTTAATAACATAGAATAATTCCGGTATTTGCAGGGATACCTCAATGCGTGTTGCTTGTCTCTCAATTGAAGCAAAAATTCTTGGAGGCTATGAAGAAACAATAAAATGGACTTGGATATGCACAAAAAAATAAAATTTAACTCACAAAAATGAGAAATTAAATGGGGCATGTCACAAGGTTGACAATCTACAAAGGATAACAGTAAGAATGGCAGGAGAATTGTCTGGATGAACAATTGACAAACGAAACATGAAGTTCATAAGTACAAATAAAAAGATCTATTTAAAAACAAGGACAAATATTTAATTTTAAAATAACAAAAATTATATAGAGAACACAAAGGTCAAGGCCATGGCCAAATCAGTTGTTTCATTTTCTGCTGGCATAGTCAGAGATAGAAACAATCATTTGACCAAATCACTGAGTACTTGCTTAAGAAACTTTCTGTTATGTTCATTGAAAAAAAAGGATTGAATTGACAACATAACCACGTTGAAATATGCCTGTGGTTGGAGTCCAGAAATTTGTGAATAGTTGACGATAATATGAATATACATTATACATACATGGACCAACCGTCCTCACTAGAGTCAAAATGAATAAATGATTAATGGACCGACCTCTATGGTAATGGAATTTTTTTGGTTGAAGTCATTCGATTAATGGACCCACCTGTATGGTAATGGATTTCTTCCAGCATTAAAAAATCATAAAACATTTTATTAGAATGATATTACCTTTCTAATCTTAGCCATGTCTTCTTCCAGCATTAAAAAATCATAAACACTTTATTACAATGATATTACCTTTCTAATCTTAGCCATGTCTATCCCTCTGGATGATTCAGTTCTGTTTTTGGACAATCCATTTCCAGTTGCAGGTGCACTTGGTGGCTATGTCATGATAAGCATGTAAATAAACTGTTGAAGCTAGGGCTTTTTCTTTGAATGGAATGGTGGCCAGTGAATGAAATCCTGTCTGATAATGATGATTATGAAATATCAACTGTTAATCCCGGTGGTTCATCTGATGCAGATTCTGATACTGATGAAATACTACTCTTAAATTCCAGATTAAATATTAAGACCCAATACCCATCTTGTTTCTATCCTCTGCTTCTAGATTGCAACATTCATTACAGTTTATGCAGACTTTATCTTTGCAAACATCAAACCTATTGTTTGGGGTTGGGCAAGAGTTATTTGGCTGTACAATCTGGTGTTCAGTGACGCAAGCTATAAAAGGCATTACAGTAAACAAAGTGAATTTCATCATTCGCTCTTCTTTGTCTGTAGGTAAAAAGCAACCAACGAGGTAAGCCATCGGAACAGAAAGGAAATGAAGATGTGTGCGAGGTAGAGGTAATTACACTTGGGGCTGACTACTGGGTGGGAATGGAGCAACGAAGGCTTCAAAGAAAAAATCACTATTAAGGCAATGACAAAATTAATAATTCCTTAACTCCTAGCTTGATGCATCACTCCAGAACTTGAGACAGGAAAACAAGATCAAACTCGATCTCTCTATGGACCCTGATCGTGCTTAAAAGGAAGCAAAATTTTCGAGCTTGATGCATCACTCCAGAACTTGAGACAGGAAAACAAGATCAAACTCGATCTCTCTATGGACCCTGATCGTGCTTAAAAGGAAGCAAAATTTTCGAGGATTACAATTTCTAGGGAATTTAGAACCTGAAAAAGCTTCAACACCATTTCAAAGAAGCTTTGCATCCTCGCTCAATCTGATAATCATATCGTTGTGGAGGCTCAAATGCAAGTGGTAGGGGGTACAGGATAGGACACAGTGGTGTGAGTAGCTATAGTATTCGTAGCTGCTCTGAGTACAGGAAGAGGACACAGTGGAGAGGGTTACACATTGATATTCATTTTTATCTCTAGTATATCAGCACTATTTATGGATACTGCATCTCCAAGTTCACGTATGCCAGATACATGGTTTCATCCTCCTATATCCCCACTTTGTTGCCCCACATATGCACTGAAAAACACCTCATCTGTGAGATGATCATGTACCTCGTATATGTTTTCATCCTCTTATCTATGATTTTGACTCATTTATATGTTAGCATTGATGTGGCATAGCCATTCACATTTCTGTTGGCTGTGCAGTCTGTTTATTGTAGGTCTTCTATATGCAGACTTCCTCAAGCAGCATACTTTATTGATCTGAATTTTGATGAATTCCTGGTGTAGGTTTATCTTTATCTGCAGCCAAGAAAACTCCATCTCCTAGTTCACGAGTATATGGTACATATTAAAATGTCCCAATGCAGATCTTGTTCTTCCCACATATCTCTGTTACTGTTATAGTCTGTAGAGTCTTCTCCTTAGATTGTTTGTTGTAAAGTTTTGTTCCCTGTAGATTTTTTTTTCTTGCAGATTCTATGTTTAAACTGCTCAACTTGACTATGTTGATTTTTGCATGTGTGATTGTTGTATTATTTGTGCAAATCCATCTTTCATTCACACTCCATCTTCAAATTCTCAGATTGAGGAGAAGGAGTTGGACCAATGAACTAATTAGTCTAGGTGAATTGGGGGCTCTCAACTATTTTTGCTGTCTTCGGAAGAAATTAGCAATCTATTTATTTCGATATTTATCTCTATTATATGAACAACGTATATAAAAAGACAGAAAAATAGAACCCATCTAATATGTTCATGGCATTTTTCAGGTATACTTTATATTTAAGCATGCCACTACCACTGTGTGCAATCCAGTACTAGTCTGGAGAATTCATGGCTTGGACTTCCTTTGTTGGATATGCTATGCCAATAGCAATTTGGCATGTTCTGCGATGATTAAAGGCTAGGATTAAGAATCATTAATTAGCCCTATTTCATGTCAAGCAAATCTTCGAAACAATCGTATTTAGGGAGGGCTAACCAAATCCATTTGAGTAATGAATTTCCTTTAAAGCAGTCAAGATAGTGCTTGTACCATGATTCAAATAGTTGAAAGGAATTTATTTGTCGTAAGATAGGAATGGAAATGCTTCAGAAATCACTGAAATAATACTAGTATTCATGCTGTCATAAAGGTGAATCCAATTTACCTTATTGCCCGAGAAAATAATTGTTCTTCTCACCAGTGTTGATAATATCACCGAGATATCTGCGATATTCGGAAATATCGCGATATTTTTGGCGAGCCGAAATATCGCCGACCAAATATTGCGATATTTTAGGGTTTCGAAAATATCGCCGATATTTCGGAAAATATCGCGCGACGATGGAAAAAATCTCCCGGTGACAGGCAAAACTTTCCGCTCGGCCTATAAAAATCCGTTTTTGGTTTTTTTCATGTCATTTTATTTTTCTGAGCGCTGGAGAAGGAATGTGGTTGCTGCCAAGGAGGGTTTGAACGTTCCACAACCATTATTGCCAATTTGCCACCAACAACGAAGATTTCTCTAAGCTGCAAGTGCCAAGAACAGTGAGACAATCTCATTCTTCCCTACAATCATTTTGCTTGATTTTTGTTTTCCATTTCAAAATGCAAGGGTTTTAAATTTATCATCATAGTGTGTAGGAGAGAGATGCATTGAAACTCTTTGCAAAACATAGTGATTCATAGTGATTAATTTTATAGATTCATTAATAAGTGCTGGCATACGTAGTGATGAAGAATCTCCACCCCAAAACTCTACTTTGTCAGTCAGATTGGGCTGCACATTCAACTGATATGGTGCTTGCAAAACACTAAGTTTCTCAATCCCAAGTTTTGTTTTCTTGCTTGCAACTAGTGGCCGGTGCTCAATATCAGGCACATCTTCTATACAAGCACAATAAATTTATAAAATTTCACATAAAACTTGCAAGCAAAGGAAAGTTGATGGGGCTTCCTATCAATTGAGAATCTGAGATGACTCTAGCATCATACCATGCCTGCCAAAGAGGAGTCACATGAACATTATTTTGAATATAAGATAGCAAATCATTAAGCAAGAAAGTGGAATCTGTTGCCAAATAATACTGCACTGCTATTTGTAACTTTTAACTTTTAAGTTTGCCTCCTTATCCCTCTCTCTTCCTCACTGTTTCACTTGCAGCTTCGAGAAACATTGTTTACAACTTTACAGTGGTATAATACATCTAAACAATGGCCAGAAAACTAATTAACAGTCACCATAATATATTGAGAAATCATTTGCATTCATTTGTTAGTCAGTGAGTCACTGTTTAGCATTTTTTTCGTAAATTTTTAGGATTGACATGCTAGTTTCTGCGTTTAATATGAATGATTTGGATCTCTGGTAATAAGTTAACAATGGTAAAATTTGGCTTCTAAAGTCTCTATAAATTAATGAAGAAATAAATCTAATTCATAAGGAACCTTGTCTGAAAGACTGGTGTCATACAAGTGAATTTTGGAAGACTGTTTGTTGAATACCGAGCTCTGATAATGCACCTACAACAGTGGTATAATTACGTAACAGTGATATAATAAGTAATATACAGTCACCTCATTTCCTTGGCATATCATTTGCATTGTTAGGCTCTTTCATTGCTTGGCATCTTTGGTTAAAGTGGCAATTATTGCATGATACAAGCTCACTGCCCTCTTAAGTCTGCTCTTTTTTTCATGCCCATTGCAAAATTGCAAATTTGCAAATAATGTAACAAAAAAAGTTAAAACTGTTTTGTAAAATGATGTGGTTATTTGTAATTTTGTATTACTTATTAAGTTACTAATTCCAATTTTTTTTTGGTGCCCTAGGTTTCCTTTTGAGTTAGCCCACTACAAAATACAAATATGCCAAAAACCTTGGACCCATTTTGGGAGTATGGGAGCCCTGATGTTGGGACAAATCGTGCATATCTTACATGCAAATTGTGTGGGACCAAGATGACAGGTGGGATTACACAACTGAAATACCATCTTGCTAGACTCAGTGGACATGATGTTGGGGTTTGTACAGTTTCTAGTCCGGAGCTTATACAAAAAGCTCTTGAGGCAATTGAAGAAAAGGACAAAAAGAAGGAAGAGGTGGAAAGAAACAAAGCTGAACATGCAGGTAGATCTTTCGGGATATCTTCTCCTGATTTTGGTGTTGAGGGTAGTGGGCCTAGTGGCCCTAGTGGGAGGGGCTCCACAACTGGCACACCATCACGTGCTACTGCTAGTGTGAATGCGAGGTCATCATTTTTTGTTCCACAAACAGGAGATAGAGCACAACCTGGCATAAAATCGCTTGTTAAAAAGAGGAGAAGCAAGAAGCAGATAGAGTCATGGGGAGGTGTATTTTCTGGAGCGACTTACCTCTCAGCATCACCAAAACCAATCCATTTTGGCAGCCAATGTGTGATGCTATTGCTGTTGTGGGCCCAGGTTACAAAAGTGCCACATATGAGGAGTTGAGGGGCCAATTCTTCAAGAAGAAAAACAGGACATCAACTCTAGATTGGCGGAGTTGAAAAAGACATGGGAAGTTACTGGATGCACAGTGATGTCTGATGGTTGGATAGATAGGAAGGGTAGGACCCTTCTAAATTTCTTGGTACATTGTCCTAAAGGTACCATGTTTATTAAATCGTTGGATGCATCAGAAAATATCAAAGATGCAGCAACGATATGTGAGTTGTTAGATGGGTTCATTCGGGAGATTGGTGCGCAGAATGTGGTGCAAGTCATAACAGACAATGCAGCTCATTATGTGTCTGTTGGCAGAATGCTTATGGAGAGGCATCCCATATTGTTCTGGACTCCATGTGCAGCGCATTGACTCGATTTGTTGCTTGAGGATATGAAGAAACTCTCCTTCATCAAGGAGGCGGTTGATATGGCTAGGAGCATCCCCAAGTTTATTTATAACCATGCTTTTGTTCTTAGCCTTATGAGGAGGTTCACTAGAAACAAGGAGTTGCGGCGTCCTGCCATCACACATTTTGCCACAACCTTTATTACTCTTCAGTCTTTGCTTCGATGTTAGTTCGAGTTGAAGCAAATGTTTGTGTCTGATGATTGGCGTAATTGTAGATACAACAGGAGACCTGATGGGAAAGCCATTGCAAAAATGGTGTACTCTGAGACATTTTGGCATGGAGTAGAAGAAGCATGTGTAGTTAGCGAACCTATAGTAAAGGTTCTTAGATTGGTGGATGGAGAGAAGCTTGCAATGCCTTATTTGTATGAGGGCATGGATAGGGCCAAGGAGGCCATTCATTCCTATTATGCAGACAAGGGTTCTGCTGGCCTTGATAGGCAGATGATGTTATGGGATGTGATCGATAGTCGGTGGACAGGGATGCTTCATTGACCCATTCATGCAGCAGCACTCTTCCTCAACCCCGCATTTTCATACAAATGCAACTTTGATTTTGATAGCGAGGTGATGGAAGGGCTCCATTCCTGTATTCAGAGGATGGTACCTGATCCTGAGCTTCGTAGCAAAATCAATCGCGAGATACAGTCTTATCAGGATTGTGTTGGCCTATTTGGCTTTGATGATGCTATTAGGGAAAGGACCCTCTTCATGCCACGTAAGTGACAAGTCATCACTCATTAGAAATTAGAATTTTCAATTTAGAATTTCCTTACTTATAAATTTATAATTCTATTTTTTTTAAATTTAATTATGTTTTAAGTTTTTGAATTTTTTATTTCATTATTTTGTTGTAGATATTTGGTGGCGAAGCTATGGTGCAAGGGCACCAAATTTGCAAAAATTGGCCATACGAATCTTGAGTCAAACATGTAGCTCTTCAGGGTGTGAGCACAATTGAAGTGTATTTGAGAAAATACACGCCAAAAAGTGCAACAGGTATAACTTTGAGCTCAAGCCTTCAGTTGAGCAATTACACTTATTGTAATTTTTAATTTTTAATTTATGACCTTCAAGTGTCAAGAGTCAGGAGTCAAGACTCATTACTTTTTTTGACACTCTTACAGGTTGGAGTTCGCACGCCTCAACAATTTGGTGTATGTGCATTACAACATCCGACTTCAAGTGAGGCAAATAGAATCACCAATGGATCCAGATGCCATTTTCTTAGACAATATTGATGTATTGTCTCCGTGGAGGGTGGAGTCTGAGGAGCCCATATTGGAGGAGTCACCTTCATGGTTAGAGCCGGTGGCAGATGATCCATTAGAGCAGGGGCAGCAAGAGGAGGACTCGGAGTCAGAGGAGCAGCATCACTTAGAGGAGGAGCAGGAGGAGTTGGAGGAGGACACTACGGGAGCATCAGCATCAACACCATCTGCGATAGATATAGGAGAGCATAGCTCCATACCTAGCACTCATTATTTGACATTAGGTGCAGAGGCAGGGTCAGGGCCTTCTACTACTAGGGGCAGGCCTAGCAAACAGCCCATCATATTTTCCCGTAAAAGGGGGAGAGGGCAGTAGATAGATAGCTGATAGTTTTATTTGTTATGCTACATATAACTCATGATGATGAGATACTTTTATACATGTGATGTTATTTTGTATTGGTTCTCCACATTTGAGTCCTTGAATGGACAATTATCAGGGATCAGCAGGATTTGGTATCGCCTTTGATATATCATTTCTATTTGACATCATATATATCAGTGTTTTTTTCATATTTATGTGCTAATGTGTTTATTTCATGTTGTTATTGCTTTATATGTTTAAAAATCTGAAAAAAATGAATATATTATGCATTTTTAATGCTTGCCGATATTTGCCGATATTTTCGCCGATATTGCCGATAAGATATTTTCTGGACCCTCGCCAACATTTTCCCGATACCGATATTATCAACACTGCTTCTCACAACTAAGCTGAATCATCTTCACCCAAGCTCGTAAGGGCACACTCTATGGATTCCTATCATAGCTAATTCTAGGTGCCTATGCAGTAGTTGCATGAACAATTAAAGAAATCAAGAAGTGTTGGGTATTTACACTTCCCTAGACTTTAGGAGTCAAATCAGATTCTTTCTCACTACACAAAGGAGGTTCTCTGAATCAAATCACTGCACAGAGGAGGTTCTTTCTCACTACACAGAAAAGGTTCTTTGTCACAGAAAGAAGGGGCCTCTTACACCACCAATCAACATGAATTGAATGATTGTTTGGTTCCCTACTGTGACTTTAAAATCCGATTATTATTTATATTGATAACATGAAATTTCATAAAATGGTATGGATATTAAGGTTCCAACCCATAAGCCATTCTCAATCAATTGTATGATTGAGAACTTGATTGTTTAAAATCGCACGATCACCTATTTGTTCACCCCTCGCATATGCGAATGCCAAAAACAGGGGCACCCACAGAAAACTGTTGGAATATGTGTATTCCTATTTGTTCACCCCTCGCATATGCCAATGACAAAAACAAAATAGGTGTATTCCTATTTGTTCACCCCTCGCATATGCGAATGTCAAAAACAGAGGCACTGACATAAAACAAAATAGGGAATACACCTTAGACACAAAAAACATGATATGTTATGACCCAAGAAGAATGAGGGCAAGGATGACCAAGAAGAGAATGAGGGCATGGCAAGAGAGTACAAACTTTATCTGAAAAATGGTGAACCCATTGGACTTTTATCCACGATCTTGAAAAGTAGTGATTGAATCTCAAGCATTAGAAATAGCAAACCCTATGAATTAGTTTAACACCAAGTTCATAAAGTATAGCACTGTTTAAATGGAAAAAATTAGTGCTATCAGAGTCTACTGAGTCGTCAGTTTTTGGACAAAACTGATCCAAGTAGTATGTTGAGTTGACCAGAGGTTGAGTTGGCACAAAAATTATGATATGGTCAAAGTCAGAGATGACTCATCTGAGTCTAATAACAATGAATAACCTGTATCTTGGATAGATATTTTAACCTAGTTTTTCACTCTATAAACTCTCAAGTGACCCTATGATGAACATAGAATAAGCAACAAATTTATTTCATGATTATAGCGAATGTTGTTCCAGATAATATATAGCACGCAAATGATTTCAAAATATCTGCTATAACAATGAAAAAAGAGAATTTGGACAAGTATCTGTAGGCTCTCAATAGTTTGTGCAAATAATAAATTTGATTACATATCAGAAAGTAGGTGATAATAATTTCTTTGATCAAGCCTGAATTTATTTTTTTATGAAACAAAATTGTACTAATTCACATTTTTTAATAAAAAAGTCCAGCACTCATCAAGATTTTTGGCAAATTCTATGAAAAGATAGTAATAGAAGGCAGGGTGTTATCATGGTAGTTAACCAGACTTACCAGATTCAAACTTCCTAGCCCCATACCCGGATCCAAATCTTAATCTTAAGTTTTGAAGACGCTGATGCAGCTGTAGGCCCTTCCCAATTTACTTACAGTGATGCAGGAATTGGAAGCCCAGAGAAGCCTTGAATAACTCGGTCCGATTCATATCCCTCTCATTGGTCCTGATTCATGATCCATGTCTTTCGATATTCCACTTTTTTTGCTTTGAACACCCAAAGAAATTAATTGGCAATTAGAAATATTAAATATATTAATTACGCCGTAAGGCGTTTCCCTCTGAAATCAATTCTAATTTACGCCGTAAGGCGTTTCCCTCTGAAATCAATTCTCCCAACTGCCTTTCTGTCATCACTTTACGCCGTTAGATCCTTTGTTAGACGATTAGATTATCCTCGGCCGTTGATTTGAATTGGTTGGTGACCAGTTGGGACTCCCTCGGCCCGTTGCTCTCCCTTCATGTAACTGCATCACAAAGAGACACTCAGTTATTGGGATCGAGTATTTGCAGCTGCGCTTGAGTTCCAATCCCCGTGGGCTGTGTTAGATTTTGATAAGAGAGTTTACAATGCCACCCATAGCAGTCGGTGATAAGATTCCAGATGGCGTTCTGGCCTATTTTGACGAAGAGAGCAAGCTCCAACAAGTTTCCGTCCACTCTTTGGCCGCTGGGAAGAAGATTATTCTCTTCGGCGTCCCGGGGGCCTTTCACTCCCAGTTGCAGGTCAGGGTTTTTTTAATTCTTCTGTAACTTGAATTTTTGCTTGGTTTGAGCTATGATTGATAGTTCTATGCTCTGGCTTTCGGATTATTAGAATCTTGATTTAATTATTAAGTTGTACGGTTAAATGGCTGATTGAACCTCTTCTGGCTATTAAATCAATAAGTCTTCTGTAACTTGAATTTCTGCTTGAACGCTTGATTTGAGATATGATTGATAGTGCTATGCTCTGGCATTTGGATTATTAGAGTCTGGATTTAATTATCAGGCTCTAAGGTTAATGGCTCATTGAGTTCCTTCTTGCTATTAAATCAATAAAATACACACTGAGATGTTGTCGCCGTGGCAGTATGAAGCATGTTCCGGGGTTTGTTGAGAAGGCGGAGGAGTTGAAAGGAAAAGGGATCGACGAAATTATCTGCGTAAGTGGTAAGTTTGATTTAATATCTGACTGGAGTTAGGGTTTTGTAAATGGTGCAGTTTATATTGACTTATTGATAACACAGGATACATGTCTGTGTGAGAGGAATGTCCCTCGAAGGTTGTACCATTAAGACCAGCACTTCCCTTTGTCCATGGTGCGGCCATAGGGGTACTATTCCCACCATAGGGGTACTATTCCTTCAAAGTTGTCTAGTGCGGTCACAGGGGTGTCAACGGCTTATTAGTGTCTAGGGGGATGGGGATGGGATGATAATTGTTTGGTATATGTACTGCAGAGTGATCAATAATGGTGCTGGATCACAAACGATGCGTGACAGAGCATGGGTCTCGATATGACTGCCTTTTGTTTGGTGAGTATCACACTTCTTTCTTTGTTTTTTACGTTTTTGCTTTTTTCAATGGGTATCGAACTGCTGCTCTATGTATTCGTTTCTGATTTCAATCTGCTGTTTTAGATATGGATGACACATTATATCCCTTAAGCTCCGGACTAGCTGCAGCATGCACCAACAACATCAGAGGTAATCTTGTAGCTAATCTGCCCTTCAAAAATTATGTAATTTAAGTGTTCTTTTTAAGGAAATATTAATCTTTAGATTTTAATCTAAACCAGAGTCTGAAATGCAACCCGGAAAGCTTGGAGTTGCATATTTAGATTGCCACTGATTAATTCCTTAGAATTTACATGAGCTTGTTATATGCATCTCCAACTTTGCAACTTGAAGGTGATCAGACCCAGATGGACTATGGGCTTAGTGTTCATATCCAATACGCCCAATATATTGTGCAGATTCAATGCACTGTTGCACACACATAGAGTTGGATCACCCCAATCCTACTCCTGTTTTAGATGCAATTAAGACTTCGCATTTGGAATTGAGGGAACTTTTGAGGTTTGAATTGTGTGTGCGGTCTGGTTGTTGTATAACAGATTATGTGAATAAAAAACTGGGAGATGAAAAGAGCAGAGTCCCTGACTTCACCAGAGAGCTGTATAAAACTTATGGGACAACCATGGCTGGACTCAGGGTAAGCGTTCAATCCCTATTGTTTTATGTAATTCAGCATGATATATCAACTTTTAAGATTAAAATGACTGATTTTTAGCATTGGGATCCTTCTATAGCTGATTACTAAGGAATTCTGCAACCCCCTCATGTGTAATTGGTTAGCGAGTAGCTTAAGAGTGGGGTTATCAGCTGCTTTGAATCAGAACCTGCTTCCTGGAATGGCTGCAGAACATCTGAGACATATTATCCATAATTACTCTATGGGTTTTTATGATTTTACTGGCCACCACTCTGCCAAGAGCCCTTTTGCAATTTCATGGGACTGAAACCCTGTTTCTCATCTGTGGTCTTTAAGCCTGAAGGATCTCTCTTGTTGCCCCAGTAATGATGATGTATGAATACAAATTGAAGGTGTTCTAGATGTCTTTATTTAACAATTATTACCCTTGTCAATTTCTAAAATATGCCACTTACGGATTTATGATCAACATCATAGCTTAGAATTGCAATTGAATTGAGATCCTCTTTCTCGACTTTCATGTTCATGATTTCATTGCTTATTTTTTTGCCAATATTCTTTGATCTATGCAGGCAGTGGGCTATGAATTTGACTATGACGATTACCACAGGTACCTAAGAAATCTTGTATCTTCTGGCTGGTGAATTTACAGCTATCTAATATTTCAAATTTGAACAAAACCAGAGAATGGGCCACTGGTTTGACTTTCATTGTTTAGACTGTTTGGAATACCATTGATTGCTTTTGGCCTTAAACGCTATCTTCACTCACTTGAAACAAATATTTCTTATACAGTTTTGTTCACGGAAGATTGCCATATGAGAATCTTAAACCAGATCCTGTGCTGAAGAATTTGTTATTAAGCATGCCTCAAAGGAAAATTGTAAGATCATTTGGATCCCTTCAAATTCTTTATATAATGATAACACATGATAAAGTCCTAGGTTTTCTTGTAAATTTATAACCATATTTCTTAACCGCTTGTAACTTTGTTATGTAAAACAGATATTTACAAATGGTGACAAAGTTCATGCTGCAAAGGTCCTTAACAGGCTGGGATTGAAAGATTGCTTTGAGGGCATAATATGCTTTGAGACACTTAATCCTCCTTCAAAAATTGCTGAAAAAAATAATAAACGGAATATGCCCACTGATAACTCTAAAATCCCGAAGACACCCATAATTTGCAAGCCCTCAAAAGAGGCCATGGAGCAGGCGCTTCGCCTTGCAAACGCTGATCCACAAAGAACGGTAAGGCACTAAATATTTTGATGACCTTTTTCTTTCAGCTATTCATTTTTTCATGAAAATGATTTATATAATACATCAGAAATCAGTATAGATTTACATCAAGATTGACTCATCCAGGTACCGTAGAAAGTTTATACCATATTCCCCTTAGTAAACAAACAAGGATAGCTACCATCTCTGCTTTGGCCCCAGTGGGAGGGCCGAGGGGTATCTATATCTATAAGTTTACTAAAAATGGCCATTGTTGCTGAAATCTGGAGAGCCAATTCTCATTTAAATGTAAAAACTTGGCCCAGGGTGAACGACTTACTTGTCTTTTGAGAAGTTGTGTTGCAGTTGTATTTTGACAAGAAAGAGATGCATGTTTTTCTGATCATGTTCCATATACTGCCCAATTATCCACTTGTTTCTAAACACAATCCCTTTTCAACAAAGAGGATCTACAAAGAGAATCAGCAATAATTCAGTCACAAAACATAAAGCTGAAGGTGTGTGACAGAGCTGTTTAAACAAGAAAGAGATGCTTGTTAGTCTGATCACAACCGTTCAATTATACATCTATTCCCGAACAGCCTCTTTTCAGCAGAGGAGCTAGAAAGGGACTGTTTTACTCAATCATAATCTAGTCTCAAAACAATTCGGCAACCTGCAATTCGACATCTGCCTTCTGGCAGACATTACAACATCCATTTTTCTTTACCTTATGCATATCATTTCAACAGCATCTATTGTAAGAGCTACGTCTAAATCTATTATGTTTCCCTGCAGATTTTCTTTGATGACAGTCCCCGGAATATAGCCGCAGGAAAGCGTGCAGGCCTGCATACTGTATTGGTAAGACCATATAATTCTTAATGGGATCTGATGCTTTTGTAAAAAGGCATAATTGGTTGAATCTTCATCTAATTTTAATATTCGTTTTCACCGTCAACAGGTGGGCACTTCGGTCCGGACAGAGGGAGCAGATTTTGCCCTTGAAAGTATTCACAACATTAGAGAAGCCCTGCCTGAGATATGGGAAGAAGGAGATGCAGAGAGCGCCAAAAATGTTGTGCGTTCAAGACGAGCGGGTGCAACTATTGAAACTGTTGTCACTGCATAATCCATGGTCTGATTGAATGAGGGAACAGAGAAGTAGACTGTTCCCTTTAGGGCGTTTGACTATGGTTAGAGGAAACTCATGTTATCCGTAATCTTGTGTTTTGCTTCTTGCCCAAGAAACTCCTATAATTTCTAACTATGTTGAAATGTGTATATGATCTGGAGAATCGTAATAATATCAATTCCACACAGCTTGATCAATAGATGAAACCTACGGGTAATCTGTTTATTTGGAACAATATTTCTTCCCTCAAGATTTTTTAACTTTTAACCTTTTGTTTTTCCTCTGGATCAGCTCTCTTTTTTAAATTACCCACATTACCAAGTATAAACTTAACCTCTTTTTCGTATAATCATAAGGTTCTTAATGAACTATTTTTTTTTCAGAGAGAAAATCGACATGATATTATATTAAGGAGATATAATAGGCTTAATACAATTATCAGACCATATGATCTAACCAAAAAGCATAGGCCAGAAATAGACAGATGCTGAGCAGATATGGGAAGATATATGCCAGATGAGCAGATAAATACACCGAAAAGACATATCAGTCCATCATAACAGTCCCTCAAAAGAGGTCCATGGAAAAGCATCAGAATCAAAACGAGCAGATCGTATATACAGAAGACCCATAACAGCCAAATTAAAAAGAGATCCCTGAAGGACGACAGTATATAACCATCAGAATCAAAACTGTTCAGACAAAGCAGAAATAAGGATCGGAATGGAGGAAATGGGAGTCTTTGAATCCTGAAAAATGCGTGCGCGTTCCGCCATTTCCATGAACTATAACCTTCTATGTTATTATATTATTGTTGATGAGGGTAATTGTGATTATATTACTATTGATGACAGTAATTACGTTTTCTTGTGATTATGTTATTATTGATTAAGAAATACTATCACATCAAATCTAGTCAGAAAAGTCACAGATAACTGATGACAGTAATTACGTTTTCTTGTGATTATGTTATTATTGATTAAGAAATACTATCACATCAAATCAAGTCAGAAAGTCACAGATAAAGATGTAACGATGCAAAATTGTAATTAGTAAGGGAGTTGTTTTTAGTGTGATTTTTTGGAAGTTTTTATGATGGGTTTTTCTGGTCAAATTTTTCTAAAATTCAGCAAGAATTTATTAAAATCACAAGTTTATGGATAATTCTGTGCAATCGAAATACCTTGGGGTTTTCCACGGTGCTGAATCTATATATAGAATAAAAAAAACTAGTTTAAATAACACAAATCAAGATTTCACCTCAAATTTTTTCATCAAATTCGAACAATAGAAAATCCAAAAAATCACATTAAAAACGAATCCATTAATAAATACATTTATTTCCCAATACACTTTTTCATTATCACATGCTTACCCGGAAAGCCAGAGTCACAGAAAAATTAGCGACGGCAGCTTTGCAAGTCCCTGCCACTGAGTGAAGAGTAATGGTTTATTTTTTATTATATATTTAGTTGTTTGCTGTTCAAAATAGGTAACTGGATGCTTATTTGAGTTTCGGTGGGTCATATCTATCAAATATAGCTGGCTACAGTTGTATGCCCGAGCAGGTGGCTGTGGCCAGACACATACCCAAGTATAGTGGGCCATGGACGCTATCGAAGTATAGGAGGAACTGTATCAGCGAAGAACTCCAAAAACCGGCGCTATTAACTACTGTAGGTAGGAACAGAGTAGCTATGAAAGTGACACAACAGCCATAACAGCGAGAAAAGCGATAGATGCACCTACAGTGCGGTAGTTACAACTACGTGGAGAAACTATTGCTCACAGTTGTAATATCATAAAGATCGACGAGGAGATAAACATTAATTTGCCATATCGAATACATTATTGAATGGACACATATCTGAACAAAAAATTCCAGTACCACGAAAATCAAGTTTTGAAAATTTAATGGCCAAGTAATTTTGGTGGGATGAAATATGAAAATGGTGTATAAATTGAGATTTTAAAATATTTTTTAAAATTTAATGGCGAAATTAAAATTTTAATTTCTAAACAAGAAATCCACAACCCGCGAAAATTAAGTTTCATGAATTATGATAAAGGTGCATAGATTATTGCAATTTCTGACGTATTTTAAAAATTTAAAAGTGACGTTAAACATTTTAGATTACTCTAAAGACAAAAGAAAAAATCAATATAAATTAAAAAAAAATTAATAATTGTAAAAAGAGGAAATGTAAATTAAAATTACCAAATTCGATTAATTGTGTAATCGTGTATATATATATGAATGAAAAATAACAATATAAATTTGAGTGACATTTTTTGAGCATATTTACACTGTAAAGCGTTTTTCTCTGAAATGAACTCTTCATAAGGAAATCAATTTTATGGTATTGTGCACAAGAAAAAAATTTCGGATTGCCTTTCTGTCTTAATTGTAGCGGTTAGATTTTTTGTTTCGTAGTCATTAGATTTTTTGTTAGACGATTGAACAAAAATCAGCCGTCTGATTTGATAAAAAATGTTTTAAAAAAACGTTTCACTTTACATGCAATAAAAGGCGGATCACCAGGAGAGCTCATATCGCTCGTTGGGGGTCCAAGGGATTTTATGACGCCATTGCTTGTTTATGGGGGCCCTTCCACTGGGAAAACCAGTGTAGTTTTAGATATATTTAAGCGTTTGAACCGCCCTTTTGCCTATGCAAGTTGTAGATCTTGTTTTAGCCCTCGTCTGTTGTTTGAATCCATTCTAAACCAGCTGATATCCCACAGAAGAACGAAAGCTAATAACTATAGCAGTGCGAAGCGTTGCGAGAAAATTGCAGATTTTGTTGTGTATTTGAAAGAAGCCTGTATTCAGGCCATTGAGAAAAAATATGAAAATAAATTGGTAGGTGGGTCTATAGAATCTCGGAAAGATGGGGAACCAGGGTTTACAGGCTTCCTCCCAGGGATTCCCAAAAAATCCCAGATAAAGGGCTGAAGGAATCAGTGTTTAAGGGATCTCCCCACGAGGATACCCAAATAAGTCCACAGAAAGGGTTTCAGGAATCAGGGTTTAAGGGCTCCCCTCGCAAGAATACCCAAAAAAGTCCAGAAAAGGGGCTTAAGGGTTCCTCCAAAAAAAATACAGGAAGGGGGCTTCAGGCTTCTGGTTGCGATGATCCTTCGTAGAAAGACAAAGGGAAGAGGGACAATGATTCTTTTAGTAAAGAAGTCAGGAGATTGGATTTTCCAGAGGTGGTGTACTTGATATTTGACAATATTGAACTTCTGCATGAGTGGAACAATGGTTTCAACCTCATCTCGACATTGTTCAAGCTATCTGATTTGACAAGAATGCCCAATTTGGGTTTGATTTTTATCAGCAATATCACTCCAGATTCCTTCTATTCCCATACTGGTGCTCTGGAGCCATTGACAATGTACTTTCGGGACTATACTGATGATGAGTTGTATCAAATCCTTATCAAAGGGCAGCCTAATACTGAGCTGTATGCCTCATTTCTCAAGTAAGTACCTGTGCCTACCTTTTTCTTCAAATATGCTTATAGATTTCTGTTAATGAAACAATAATGCTCAAATCTTATTAGAAAAACGCGAGGCAAATTTGGGTTCATGTGTCTACTATTTCTCTGCGTCCATAGGAGTATGTCGCAATGTGTAAATCTTGTTGATTGGCTCCTGTCAATGAGGTTATTAGTTTGTTTTGCTGAAAGTTCTGTCTCTTCTACACACTATACAGTTGCTTATTTTGTATGGGAAGATCCACCCAGCAACAAGAAAGTTGGGCTTCTCTGATCTCAGGTGTCCAAACCGTGCCACGGTTCTCTTTGCTGTTCAAGTTAAGGGGCTTTCGAAGTTTTTAAAAGTTTCAATGAAATATGTGGCTGCTTGATTTAAACTTGTTTTCTTTTTGTTTCTGATATTGAACAATGCTATTTTGAAGCCCTTCAGTAGAGCTTGCAGGTGAGTTACAGAACTCTCTACAACATTGGAACCTTTGTTTCAAAAATACTGTGAACCAATTAGCAAAGAAGCTGTGGTTCCTGCTGAAAACGGAAAGCGGAGGCTGTTTTCTTATCTTGAGCCACACATTGCACCGGCCTTGAACCAAATATTCAATGTCCCTACTTCTGGAGACAAGGTTAGAAGGAAAATCATGACAAGAAGACAAGGTTTTGATGAAATACATGAAGATCTAGATTTTCATCTTTCTGTTTGTGGCAAGTACTTGCTCATCTCTGCCTTCATTGCATCAAGGAACCCTGCGACTCTTGATGCCACGTTGTTTGATTCGTCTGGGGGATTAGATAATCGTAAGCGAAGGAAAAAGTAAGAACTTTAGTTCCTTTGATCCTTTGCTTTGATCCTTTTTTGTTTTTCTTTTCATCTGATTCTTAAAAATAAATTTAGTTGATTTCACATAAGGAAGGATCTGATTTCTTTTATCTAGAAGTTCCAGCTCATCTGAATACTATGCCCTCTTTCCCATTTCATGGTAGCAAGAAGTTAACGTTTCCTCCATATAATTATGCAATCCCAAGAATCACTTTGGAGTAATTATTGTATACTCTCTTTTGTTGGTTTGTGAATAGGAGTGTAAAATCCACAGAGAGAAAGGAACATGAGGGGCAAGAAAAGTTCCTTAAAGGTCCAGGGAGTTTCCCTCTGGAGAGGCTGCTTGCAATCTTCCAATGCATCACAGCAATGGCAGATGAAGAATTTGAAAATCTACAATCTGACAATATATCTGCAGTTGATGAAAATGGTTTGGGGCCTATGGCTGATGCTCTTATGCAGCTCTCAACTCTTTGTAATATCAATCTTTTGTATAAAGGAACAAACTGTCCCCTAGAAGGTGCTGCTAGATATCGTTGCAACATCGATCAGGAACTTGCAATGAAGGTATGCCTCTTTTTGTTTGTGATTTATCAATGTTTAGTGTTGTTATGCTGTATTGAAAATATCGACTAAAATCTTTGATCATCACTTTGGCTGTGGGAAATAGGAATTTTATTTTTAATCCATCTCTTATTTGTTTGTGATTGTAGATTGCATGCAGTGTCAAATTTCCTTTGTCAAAATATCTCTATCGGTGATAATGACCTTGACAAGGACCATTTCTAGACGTGTTGTTCAGTCCCCTGCTACAGAGGAAGTAAATCAGTTCAATTTGTGGGAGAAAGACAATTTATTGATTGTTAAATGTTGTATGTTGTGGGGCAAGGAGGTCACGTAATTATAAAAGATATGAACTCTTTCACCTCATAACCCCAAAAGTTGTGAATAGCTCAAGTATGTTGTTCAGAGTCTGCAAATTAGATTATTCACAATAAAGTCGCACACAAAATTATATAGATTAATACACGAGATTTATGTGGTAAAACCCTGACAACATGTCAAGGAAATATCCAGGGGCAAGACAATTAAGTTTTATTCTTCAGCAGAGTAATTGCATTCAGGCTTACAATACAACCTCCTCATCTATGGGAACAGAGTAATTGCATTCAGGCTTACAATACAACCTCCTCATCTGTGGGAACATATATGAATTAGACTCCGTTACAATAGTTTTCTTAAGTATATTTAGTTTGTAAAACTGAATAACCACAACAACATTTGTGTTCTTCAATTTATGCCTTACGACGTTTCAGATGAAGTATTCGAGTAAAATTAAGGACAATACAGTAATCAAAAAATTTCCTAGATGCTTTCTCCGATGAGATGAGTTTGCCAAAAAAAATATGCATCTAATAGTAACTATGAAAATAAGTCAATGATTGGAAAAAATGCCTTGCCTTCCACAATCCATCACTAGCCAAAATGAGAAATTCAGTGTCTCTCACATCTGGTTCTGAACTTAAATGTTGCTTCAGATTCCTGTCACCAAATGCACAAGCTACAACAAGCTGACCATTAACTCGAGGTACATCTCCTAATATATCAAAAAAGAACGCCATTAAGTATACAGTTTCTCCTTGTGACCATTCAAATGTTACTCTTGAGCTAGAAATTATTTAAGCATGTTTTCATTAAAATTAATCTCTGCACGACATTTGTAGTGGTACCTGGCAAGAGTGTCACAAATCCACCCTTCTCGATGTTCTGGTGTTCAATACTTGGCTCATGATCAACAATAAGCTGAATAGCAGTGCCGTTTTTACATATAACAGCCCTAGAATCTCCTGTATTTGCTACAAAGAGTTTTTTATAACAACCTTCGAATGTCTTGTATTTGCTACAAAGAGTTTTTTCCCATCAACTAAAATAGCAGTGACTGCTGTGGAAGCAACGGGCCCTAAATCAGCTGCCTTTGCTAAAATTTTCCCATCAGTCCGGTTGTAAGCATTCTTGATGGCACTTTCTGGGTCTATCCAGAACTTCGGCTCCATTATTATCAGAGATACTTGTCAGCACTAAAATACTTAATTAGCATTTTACACCATACGAAACTTTGAAAATAGCAAGTGACAACCAATACAACAAATGGCAGATCAGCTGTAAAAGCATTTTACTGGATGTGCATCAGAGTCAGAAATCTCATCTGATATACAATTTTTTTCTAAAGAGTCATTTGAGAACCATCATATTTATATAAATGAAGGAAATTATCAAAAATGATAACGATTTGTCGCAAATGCAATTTTTGCAATAAGGAAGCACTATTGCTTTATGCCATGGCGTGATGCTACTACTGGACGTTTTTTCTTTGGATAGGTGCAAGAGACACATGAACATATAAGTATAGGAACTATATGAACAGTTTAAGCTATTTGAAAAATAGTGGATTTACGCATGAAACATATTCAACTAGAAATATGATGGGGAAAAACAAGAAATTCATTATATGTGAGAAGTAAAATGTTGGAGAATCTTCGCCTTTAAGGTTTGAGAAATGGACATGGCGATATATCACAACTAGAAAAATCTTGTTCATAGATGCAGATCATTCTTACAATTAACAATATATATCATATGCCAAAGATCAATGTTACAATTAACAATATATATCATATGCCAAAGATAAAACACAGGAAATTAACCCATGAAGTCAATGCAAGTAGAAACATCATAATAGAACCAATAGAGGAGAAAACGAAATTGTTTCACAAGTTACAATCAAGTTAGGCAATTGAGATAAACATATGCAATTTGGAAAATGGAAAGAAACTTTGAATCTGCTCCAATTTAATGTATAATTTTAATTTTTTATTGACTAGCGATAGCAAAACAATACATGTCACAATACAATCAACTATAAAATTTAAATAGATGTTGAATTTAAATAGATGTTGTTAAATTCACAGAGACCTTCCAAGTATTCCCTATGATTCATAGATGCCAAACCAGGTAGACCATCAACGTTTATTACAAGTATTCCCCATGATTCATAGATGGTAAACCAAGTAGACCATCAGCATTGATCACAAGTATTCCCCATGATTCATAGATGGTAAACCAGGTAGACCATCAGCGTTGATTACAATGCATAACCCCAAAGGAATTGTAAGAGTTGAACTTGTGGCATCCCATTTCTGAGAAGTTTAATGTCTAACTCCAAGGCCAATCAAGCCAACCCCAGGGCTCAAAAATAAGATAATAAAAAATATATGCATTTGGTAACGAGGCGTGATACCTATCATCCAGCTCAGAAAGGATGTAGGTTGGTAACAATTGAAATAGACTTACAAATTAGCTAATTTAGAGAGTTTCTGTGTGGGAAAAATCAAGAATCTCATTCTAGATTACGATTTAAGTTGGGAATCAAACCCTACTCAACTAATGAAAGCACTGAAATTTGCTAAACTCCTTTCCAGCACTAATTTTGAATATGTAGACTATAGATTGGTACTACTCAGGCACTCCCTAGGTGACATTATCAAGCAGCACATCGGTAGCTACAGAGTGATTGATACAGATGTGGATGCTTCTTCTCCCTCCTCTACTTTTTACATCTATACCTAATGACAAGTAATGGGCACTTCCACAGTATGTTGTAACTGGTGTACTTTTGAGCCCCGTTGACCTCTCTTTTGGTCACCCACTGCCATTAGTAAAACTAGTCTTATCTTATCTTCTATCGTCCGTTAATAGGAAATGGTACTGTAATATAAAAACAATACTAAATAGCCAGGACTAACTTTCACCAATTTAGATCCTCATCTAGGAGTGAGCCCTTAGTGTCTATACTTTCTTTTCTATATTTGAGGCCAATGTACATCGAGAAATTACACTGTACAATACAAGTATTCAAGAGACATCTGCTATCAATTCCATCTGAGAAACGACAATCTCAGTTACATACCATGAACCACGTAATCCAAATGTACATCAAGAAATTAAACTGTACAAAACAATTATTCGAGCGACACATCCCATAAGTTCTGTTTCAACAAAAGCAATCTTGGTTATTTACCCTAAACCTCAAAATTTTGACGACATGGTTCATGGTATACAACTGAGATTGTTGTTTGCTGAAATGGAAGTAATGGAAGGTGTCACTTGAATAATTGTTTTGTATAGTGTAATATAAATGTGTAGCCCAATATGGTTACAAAGATGCCCCAAACATTGAAGGCTCTGAATTTATCAACTAGGTTTTTGGAAGCATAAAAGACTATCTCAAGCTTAGAGGAACTCATTCCTCCTCACATGACAGAAGTTATGCAAGCAGAAATACAGTGGAAGAAAGTAACTACTCTTAGATGAGGAATTGTAGTAGATTGAATTGGCAAAGAATACAAGGTTTGTGTATCTTCCAGGAAAAATCACATTGAAGACTAATAAGAGCGCTAGGCCTTTTGAAGGATTACTGATTGACAAGCTCTATCGGTTTCTCCAAATCAATTGCAGGTTGACTCTGTCTCCCTACAATATACCACCTGTGCATTTACTTTAAGTCAAAATGGTGCAAGAAATTTAGAGTTCGTTCACACAAAACTGTTAGAAGACAATGAAATTATAAGCTTTTACTCATAATAAAACTTTTAGGGCCGTAAAGTTCTTGATCACAAATAAGATATAATTTTGTACTATTGTTACTATTTTAATAGATTTATAAGATTTCAAAATGAAATTTCTGTTGAGATCAGAAGAAATAAGCATTGAGTTTTTTTACCATTTCTGCAATAAATCATGAATCATGAAGAGTGAACTGGTACATACATGTTTAATGTTTTGTGACTGGTGGAATGGAAAAAAATGATAACAACTCATTACTTTTCATTGTCAATCCTTATTTTACAGTAAGGCTCTTATCTTTTGATGAAATGTGGAGGCTGGTAAATTAAAATTTTCAAGGAATCCCAAGTAGAGTTTGTTAAGCGGGAATTTTAAATTTTAATAGTAACTCCTTTTTATCCTTTGCCCTCGGAAATTTGTACACTCTCGAGTTGTTTGGGGCTAAGTACCAGTTCATGTGTTACAAGCCCAAGCCACCAAACAACACTTTTACGATGTTGGGTCCCTTCAAATTCTGAATCTAAGAAGCCCCATAGGAGCAACAAAATGAAAATGATACCTAGAAAATCACTCTTCTTGCCTAAGCCACCAAAAGGCACCAATCCTAGTAAGGCTTAAGGAGGACCAACGATAATTATAAGGATCCCATGCTTCCACTATACTCTCTATTGCTTTATGATCCAATATGTTTCTCATCCTACCTTTCCATTTTGTTTTGAATGTGGAGTCTTTACAGCGTAAGCCCCTGTAGCAATATTCAAAATGTGGCTAGAGTTGCTTTACAATATCTGTAGATGACGGTATGCAAAATTGTTTTATTATTATTGTTTTGATTTAATGTTTCATTATGCATACTAAATCTTTTTTTCATATAAAACCAAATTTTAAATGTTTGCTCATTTACAAATACTACAACACATACCCCTTTTTCAGATTGATGTTTATGAGTAGTAGGCCAAAACTTGCCAAACACTTCAATTTCTTTTCCAAAATTTCAAAGATGCCCATTTGAAAAACCTTAAAATAATGTACAAAAACACGTTCACATAAACAACAACTACTACATGGATAATGGATAACCTCTACCTGACATTAACTATAACTCATTATCGTCCACCCATGCTTTCAAGAATGTCCATTCACATGTTTCTATTCTTCCACAAACTACTATTACTTACAAAATATCTCTATTCAAAACACACATAACTAATAGTTTCAAGTGTAACTCAATATCATCCACGCTTGCTTTCAACAATGTCCATTCACATGTCACTATTCTTTTACACACTATTATTTACAAAATATCCATATTCAACATACACATAACTAACAATTTCAATTGCAACTCATTATCATCCACCCTTGCTTTCAACAATGCCCATTCACATGTCGCTATTCTTCCACACTCTATGCCTTACGGCGTTTCCTTTGCAACATCAGGTGCAAATGCTAGTTATATTTTATAAAAGATATGAGGTCTTCATGGAAGAAAAAGATCGTGGCCACCACTTTTGAGGACCACTTTTGAGGATCCACCTGCATGCATTACACTACACGTCCATTACCCATTCTTCCCATGTTCCATATTCTCATGGGTCAGTTATAAAACCAGTTCTCGCGCGGAATCTGTAACAAAGCCCTTGTGCTCTTAAGGATGATTTCTGTGCTCATCAGTGTCCTAGCTCGCCCTAATCATAGTGGTTATCTTATGGGGTGCCCAGCAAGAATCAATGGCTTGCAGGTCGGTCTGGAGTCCTAGTTATTTCCAGCAAATAGCTGTAGGAAACCTTTCGTCTGAAGCAACCGCCAGCAAATACCTGTAGGAAACCTTTGATCTCAAGCATCCGCCGGGCCTTATGAACCAGGTGTCTCAATTCACGAAAACAGGAGTTAGTTATGCAGTCGTTTCAGTCCTATCGCCCGCCTCTCTATCCTATCTCCCGCCTCTCTTTTCTAAGTTATCCACCAATCACTCAGACATATGCCCGGTGGTAGTATCTTGATTCGATTTTGGTTATGTTATCAGCCTCTACGCGGTAATACATAGAGAGACTGAGTGGCCTTCCTGCCTGGTCGAAGGTAGTTTCAGTGGAAGAAACATGGGAAGCAAAACAAAAAGTCGCTTGATACTTATTTTCTGAAACAACAGGGGAAGAGACGTGTGAAGCAAAACATAAATCCTAGAAGGATGCCACGTATACAAGGCTGTGGCCAGACTCAGTGAAGCCGAGTGTGATCTGGATTTCCCTCCACTGGAGCACTCAGTATTAAGCATTTGATTTTAACTAACTAATGCGATCTGGATTTCCCTCCACTGGAGCACTCAGTATTAAGCATTTGATTTTAACTAACTAATGCTACAAATGCTCCCGTGTTTAAGCATTTGATTTTAACTAATTAATGCTACAACAACCTTAACTAACTAATGCTACAGCAACCTTATGGCATTAGTAAAAAATGACAGTATTAGTCACGAATGACAAGAATTTTCTTCTTCATATGCATTTTAAAAGAATGACAAGAATTTTCTTGTTCGTATGCATTTTAAACCTAACTTATGAACCTACTGACCTCGAAAAAAGACCAAATAATACCTTCAATTCTTTGATTGGTTGGTTAACAACCAACGTTGTCAATGTTCAATACGCTGAGCACTGCGAGTCACCAAAAAATGCATTATTAAAAGGTTGGTTAAATGTTTGGTTAAAAACATTATTAGTCCGTGCCATTGGCTCAGATTCGATTCCAATAATCCCCACTGACTATGGCAAGAACTAATAATATCATTAATACTTTAAACATACCAAAAAGTAGTGAGCATTATTTTAATAAATTTATTCCTTTACTTTTATTTTTATTTTTTAAATCTATTAATTCAGAAAAAACAAATTACATCGCATACAATATCCATTCAATTACTTTGTGATATCGGTTACAAGATTCATATCCATATTTTTAATAATGTAATAACTAGCATTTACATCACATGTTGTTATATCACATGTTGCAAAGGAAACGCAGTAAGATAATGGGATAAGAAATAATAGTATCGAAGAGAAAAATCAAAATTTAAGGAAAGAAATAATTCAAGTTAAATTTCGCAATAAAGAGGAGGCAGCCATGACATAAGCACGGACTTGGATCGAAAAATGCAAAGTAGAGTTGGGTTAGGTATTTGCTATTTTGTGGGATGCTGCAAAGATGAATATTTATCACATTTTTAGTTCTCAATTTTGGATTCATTATAGAGTCCATAGTTATGTGGCCAGTGTATATTTTCTCTGTACAAGATGTCTACAACGCTCTTGATCCGATTCTGAAGAAGAGATGATGTCTACAACACTCCTGATCTGATTTTGAAGAAGAGATGTTGGGAATTGCTAGAAGCGTTTCAATCCGTTTGGAGGAAGAAAAATGGTTGTTGATAGAGATTTCAATGCAACTCTTATACATTCAGAGAAAACAAAGGCTTAGGATTCAATTCGGCCAACCTAGAGTTTGTGGACTTCGTTTCAACTGGTTGTCTTTGGCATCCAACTCCTACGAGGGATCGCTTCACTTGGACTGATTGAAAGGTGGAGAGGAATCACAATGCAGAAGGGACTGAGAGATTTCTTGCAAATTCCCAGTGGTTTCTAGGTAACTTTTGTTTTGAATCCTAATCCCCAAGAATTCCAAATCTAAACATAGACTGGTATTAGGAAATTTGGGTACATCTAACTTGAAATTTTTTGCCTTTGATATTTGTAAACATTTAGATATCTCATCCTAACTTCAAAGACAGAGTAGAGGAATGGTGGAATAAACATATTCAGTTTGGATAAAAGAATGTTTGTCATGGCCCAAAGACTTAAACTTTTGAAGGACAAAATGAGTCATTGAAATAGAGAAGTTTATGGTGGCATTTTTAAGAATAAAGAAGCCATAGGAAAAAATACAGATGAATTGAAAACAGACGTCCAGGTTAAGGATTGTCAAAGGACCTTCTCAAAAGCTCGACTCTGAGGACCTTGACAAAGTTCACAGACAAGAGCAGATTCTCTCAAAATATAAATATAGGGTAACCCTAGGTGCAGAAAGGTGACAAGAACACTCAACTTTTTTCACAATATGATTATCCAATATTATTATAAATTTTCCTTTATTATTCAAATATTAAAATAATATAAAAATATATATAATTAAATTTTTAAAAATTAATATTAATTTAAAATCAAAAAATTCCAAAAATGGTGTCAACTATATTTTATAATCTTCTATTTTTATTATCCAATATTATTTAAAAAAAAATATTATTAAAATAATATGATAATATATAAAAACAAAAAAACCATATAATTAAATTTTAAAAAAATTATTATTAAAATAATATGATAATGTACAAAAACAAAAAAACCATATAGTTAAATTTTGAAAAAAATAATATTAATTTAAAGTTAAAATATAAAAAATATTTGATTAATAATGTTAATTGAAAACACTTTAATTTTGTATTTAATGTCTCTTACTATTTAAAGCTAGGTTTTTCTTTGGCGAGTCCCTTTTATTTATGACTTAGTAAATGTTGAGAAATATAAGCATCGATTTTAAATTAACCATTTAATAAATTTGAACAAATATAAAAATATATTTATAAAAGGTCATTTAACTGGTCAAAAAAATATATTTAAAAAAATATGTATTAGTTATAAAAATTAAATCTAAATTAGAAAAAAAAAACACTAAGGAGTGCAACTACCTCCTCCTCCACCAACTAACTCTATATAAATTATTATTCTTCATTAGAATTTATAATTCTTCATTAATAAATTATATAAATTAAAATTATTCTTTCAATTTATATAAATTATTTTAATAAATCTAGGTTAGTTGTAATGTTAATGTCAACTATATTATACAAATTTAGGTTGAATGTAAAATTAATATCAACTATATTATCTAATCTTGTATACATAGTAAATTATATAAATTAAAATTATTCTTTTAATTTATATAATTTATTTTAATAAATTAAAGTTAGACATAAATGAATGTCAACTATATTATATAATCTTGTATCCATAATATGATTATTCAATATTATTAAAAAAATTATTTTTTACTCAAATAATAAAATAATATAAAAAAATAAAATTTTAAAAATTAATATTAATTTAAAATATAAAAAATCCAATAATGGTATCAACTATATTGTATAATATTCTATTGTTATTATCCAATATTATTATAATTTTTCTTCTATTATTAAAATAATATCATAATATAAAAATAAAAATAAAAAATTATATAATTAAATTTTGAAAAAATAATAATAAAATCCAAAATATTTAATTAACAATATTAATTGCACACCTTTAATTTTGTAAACTCTCCTACTTCTTAAAACTAGTGATCTGAAGAGTCGGACTTGTTGTCCAAGAGGCCCTTTTATTTACGACTTAGTAAAAGTTGAGAAATATAAACATGGATTTTAAATTAACCATTTAATAAATGTGAAAAATTATAAAAATATATTTATAAAAAGTCATTTAACTAGTCAAAGACATATATTTATAAAACAATCAATATATTACTTATAAAATTAAATCTAAATTAAGAAAAAAAACACAAACTCCACTGCCAACTTACTCTATATAAATTATTAAAAACACAAACCAGTCTTATAAGATGATTGCAGAGACTATGGATATGATACAACATAAAATGTGGAGCCTACAAGTTACATTGTGTTCAAAAGATAAAGCTTAAAAAATACTTCAATTTCTTTCCTTTAAAAATAATTAAATATCTTTGAGTATTTTAATAGAAAACAAGTTACATTTTGTTCAAAAAAAAATAAAGCTTAAAAAATACTTCAATTTCTTTCCTTTAAAAATAATTAAACATCATTGAATATTTTAACAGAAAAATGTTAAGATGCATTGATGTGTGCTTTTCAAGTGATGCATTTATCACGCTTACAAATATATGCATACCTACCTGCACAATAGCATTTATTGTGTGCATTTTGTCAATGACCTAAATATCAACATATCTATTCAATTTTTCTAAACTCTTTAAATAACCGAAATTCTAGAAATATTGGTAAATGTGTACAAATATTTATAAGTGCTCTCACTATAGCTCAAGCTTTTTGGTTTCAGCTTTAGCTTTGGAAGTGAGAGGATTTACCCAAGCTTCAATTCTTGCTTCTTCTCTTCTCGTTGATCTCTGAAATTTACAAACAGCCTGAACACTCAAAGGATTTATCCAAGCTTCAACTCTTGCTTCCTCTCTTCTCGTTGATCTCTGAAATTTACAGACTACCTGAGTGTTTACAAACAGCCTGAACACTCAAAGGATTTATCCAAGCTTCAACTCTTGCTTCCTCTCTTCTCGTTGATCTCCGAAATTTACAGACAACCTGAACACTCAGAGATTTTGTTGTGAAAATTATAGACAACAAATGCTAACAATATCTTAAACATTCTATCAAAAAATTGGTATACATGCTCTCTAGAATCTTCTAATAAATTTGCAATGCTTCTTTAGCCTTCCACATTCGTACACACCCTAAAAATCCCTATCTCATAGTGAAACTTAATGAGAATAGTCAAGTGATCATATGTAGAACAATGTTTGCTTCAATCATAAATATGTGAACAAATAATGTTGATTAATCAGATTTCTTTAGACTATGATACTCAACCAAATATTGGATGTGATAAGAGTGGGAATTTATTGAATTTTGATAATAACGGGTCCTGGGTTTCGTCATCACTTGGGTCAACCTCGGAGCCTCCACCACTAATGGCTGTATTCAGCTGGTATCCGCGACCCTCACTCTTCCTCAAACTTCTCCTCCACGTAACGGCTGGGTTTCGCTGGAATCTGTGACCCTCACTCTTCCTCCAAGTTCTCCTCCACTTGATCGCTAGGTTCCTCTGGTATCCGAGGCCGTTACTCTGGCCCTCACTCTTCCTCGAAGTTCTCTTATCCAGGCTTATTCAGACTCAAATAGAGCTTGGTTCCTCAAGTTCTGATATCCCTTTTCTTAGACTGTATACTTTTTTAATCACAAGAAAAATGGCACACAAATATACACCAATACACATCATTTAACGTTTTGTGAACAAAACATCCACAGGCAAGGAAAATAGGATTTTGTTGTGGGAACGAACTCACTCTGCCCCTCATCTCTCTCGGAATCAAAATATGAAATAGGCACTACGATTTTATTGGAGGAAATCACTCACTCTGCCCCCTCATCTCTTGCAATCACCGTATGAAGTAGGCACTGTTACAATAGTTTTGATAACCATCCTTTGGTTCGTAAACTACCTAACAATATTTACAATTAGCTTTACATTTACATTTTCTTTTAATGATTGTTGTCATATTCTAACAAAACTCATTTTTGGTTCTGACAAATACTTACTCAAACAAAAGTAGCTGGCTACCCTTGTTTAAGTGATGGGCAGGGTTTCTATTATAGCAATGAATTATATTGAATGTTTTGCACCATTGTTAGTCTGGAGAACACACCGTGATTTATTTGGGGAGAGCCACTGGCTCACAAATATATACAAGCAGACCAGAACGACACCCACCAAAAATGCTTCAGGGATCATCTGCCCTAAAATATGGAGTACCCATTTATCTCGACATGTCTTTCTATTGATCTTGCAAACAACCCATGGAAATTTCTTTCTGTTGATCTTGCAAGCAACGCACTCTCATAATTTTAGTTGCCCAGTTATGATGGAAAAAATCGAAGAAAAAAAATGGGAAGATAAAATTCAGAGTCGCGGCTTCCAGATTTTTGTTCTTCAATTTTCCCTTGTGCTACCACGTTTCCTGAGTGTTCTTCAATTTTCCCTTGTGCTACCACGTTTCCTGAGTCGAGACTACAACCTCTGCATTGGTGCGGCAGGTTGTCCCTCACTCAAAATTACTCTTTTGTTCTGTAATTGACTGTGTAGACAGTTGGGGTTAATTTTTTCGATCCGACCGGCTTGGTATTGAGCAAACGACAGGGCTTAGCCGTTCTAGCTGATTTTGGTGGGTCAGTTTTGGCTTGCAAGATCGCTTCTGTATTCATCCCATTACTAAGGTATCATCTTGTGCTTCGCTTGCAAGGTTTTTCCAACAGTCTGGGTCTGCGAACTTCATATCTCACCCATTGAAACGAGTTTTCGAATACCAATAGTATCGGTCTGCATTTCGTTAGCTGAGACTGCATTTTATTATGGAGTTTTTTGCTAGTCTTCCATGGGAAATTGGTGGACAGTGTCTGCTAAGAGTCTCTTATGATTCCCATGAAAACCTCAGATCTGTTTGCAAAATCTGGGAAGCGATTGTGAGGCACCCCTTAGTTCTACGAAGACAGAAAAAACCATGGGACTTCGCAACAGTGTATATGTTTAGTGGAGCTCCGGGCTTACCATGATGATGATCTAGAATTTGTGGTTTCTGTGTTTGACCTTCTGGGAGGCACCCTAAAAACGCTTTCTCCCCTTCCCCACTCCCCCGACAATCATAAGGGAATTCCTCTTTTTTTGTGACTGCATTTGTGTCAATCAAAAGCTCATTTTAATGGATGGATGGAAGCCTTCTGACCTCGACCTAGAGGAAGCACTCATGAACACCATTTTCATCTTCGACTTCACATCTGGTAAGTGGAGCCGCGACTGAGACATGCCGGTGATTCAAATCTCCGGTGCTTCGTCTGTATCACCTGAGGGACTCGTTTACGTTGCCAGCGTACACGATGACTATGAAGATTTCCTACCATCGGCAACTGTTTACAATGTGTTTGAAGACGAATGGAAACTTCTTCCTGAGATGAACCAAGAACGAGATGAATGTTATGGTGCTTTCATCCACAACAAATTTTTCGTTATCAACGGTTACAGTCCCGAGTCGGGTAATCTATTCGATTGGAGTGCCGAAATTTATGATCCGGAAAAGGGGCATGGACCATGCCGTGGAATATGTGGACTGTCGGGGAAGGGAGAGGTCCACAGTCGTGTATGGTTGCTTCTTCTCAGTGCTTGTTTTCATTCCAGAAGCATCAGGGAGTGATGGAATACGATTTCGATAAAAACGTTTGGAGGGCAGTGGGTTCTCTTCCAAACACTCTTGCAAGGATTTCGTGTCGCGTAGCATGCAATGACAACATTTTTGTTTTTGGTTTTGCTGAGAATGATGGTCAGATTGGTTATGCTGAGAATGATGGTCAGATTTGTTATAAGTTCGAGCCCCCGCCTATAAGACACAGATTGGTTATGCTGAGAATGATGGTCAGATTTGTTATATGTTCGAGCCCCTGCCTATAAGACGTGCAACAGGAGCGCAAGCCAAAGCCATTGGAATGTGGACTACCATTGAACTATGTTCAACGTATTAAGTTTGCCATTAGTTTTGAGATTTGAAGTTAAATAACAATGATTACCATACCTTAGGTTGAACACAACTAAATTAATTTGTATTTCAATACAAGCAAGAGATTTTACAACATTCTTGATATCTTTCCATGAACACTAGTAATAGATAAGTGTCGTGATGCATGCGGATATGATTGAAGAATGTTGGTTGATTGTTAAGAGTCTCAAAAGTTTTATGGCATTCCAAGATACAATTTCACTGAGTTTGAAACTTCATATGATTTGTTGGCTGGAAAATGTTGATTGATTCTTAAAAAAATCCAAAGTGTTTCATGGCATTTCAGAATATAAGTTTGAAACTTTAAATGACCTGTTGCAGTTTCTTAAAATCTTTTTTATAGTATTTTGGTCATCAATCTTGCCAAAATGATACACACTTTTATTAGTATAATAGCTGCAGATATCAGTTAGAAAAATTTCAATTTTCATTTTTTTTTTGTTTTTGTTTTTTTTGTTTGTTTGTTTTTTTTTAAGCTTAGGTAGATCCTCTTCTATTTATAATAAACAAGCTGAATACATTTACTATCCATAGGTGACCTCAGCTTGCCCAGTGGGAAACCAAGCATTTTGGCCACCTATACATAACATATGCCATCCAAAATTGATAAGTTTGAAGTCTTTCTAACCATGCTATGTAAACAGAACTATTGAAAATACAGTTTTTATCTATTGTTCCAATACCCATGCAACTATATAAAGAAACCTGCCGCTAAACAATAATGTTCTGAGAACAAAAGCTCAGTCTACTCATCTAGTTCATCCTGATCTGGTTCAACCATAGCTGGGTCCGCTGCTGAGCTGCCATGCACAGGAGTCTTGTTCGCTATACTGGGGATGTGTCTCTCTATGCGATCCATTCGCATATCTTGTTTGCAGAGTTTAAATTGAATAGTCTGCAAGTCTTTTTTATAATCAGGCATGTCCCTTGTTATTAGAGCCATACCCATTGAGACTTGCTCAACTGCCTTGCAAATCAATCGCTTCATGAGCCAATATACATGTAGCGTTTGCCTTTTTATTTATTTATTTTGTTTTGTTTGTTTGTTTTTTATTTTTTATTTATTTATTTACTTTTTTCAGAGGAAAAAATTTTCTTTTTTTTAAATTAAAATAAAAAAGATAGTTCATATGCTTGTGTTTGATTATTCCTTTGCTTGTTTGTTATTTCTATCTATCATATCTCAAATTTCTTCCCCCACACACACACATATTCAAAGAACATGTCTACGTTTTGTGTCTCCCTATCTATATTTTCAGAGAACTTGTCTACATTTTAAGTCTCACTATCACATTACAATTCCTTGCCTCCATCTTCCCCAACATTACAACAAAATCCTTATATGATATATCAAATTACATAAATTAAAATATCCTCTATGCATTAACTGTCTCTTAAGAGTAGTTAATGCTGCCAACATTAACCATAACACCTTGTTCAAAAGCTGTGGAAAAAAACTTACCAGATTTCTTTTTTATGCCTAGCTTGGATAATATGTAGGTCTGCAGTCCAGTTTTGTTCCCTTTAAATATTGTGAAACTGAATGTGGTGAAAGGTGCTTACCAAATTTCTGATTCGCTTCATCCAATTTGTTGATATGGGAGGATTGATTTTTGTGTGGTCCTTTACCCAATCAATGATGCCTTTCGCATCTCCATATACATGTATCCTCTTGAGTCTTAGGCATTTTGCCGGGATAAGAACTCCCCATAATGCTATGATCTTTGCTTTGTTATTAGTACCCGATCTGTCCTCCCACAAGAAATGGAAGAATTTACCTAGCTAAATGACAATGACAATTCCACACCCACATTTCCTCCTATTGCTTGCTCTATTAAAGAATCCCAGTTGGAATTCTTGCCAAATGTCTTTGTACTTGCATGTTCTATAGTTGTGTTTCTTCATCATAATAGTATTAATAAGTCTCTTCCCACGCTCCTATTGACCACTCTGATGCATTTGGGGGTGTTACAAATTTCCAGCCCCGATCAAGGTGACATTAGGACATGATGAAGATGTAGTCTCACCAAGCTTACAAAAAAAAATTAGTGAATTAAATATGAATGAACATGTAATAAACTATAAAGAAAAACATTAAATAAAATATTAATAAAAATAATAATAATATAATAATAAGTATCTTTAATATTTAATAACAAAATAAATAATAAATTTATTAATATCTTATTTGCAAAAGAAAAGGCACTATAAAACCACATCCTCATGAAAGATGTAAAATAATATATCTTATGAAAGGAAACAAAAAGTAAAATTCATTGTATAAGTACAAAATAAAAAAATAAACAATAATAAAAAAATATGATATATAATAATAAATCAAAGTAGTGAATTAATTATTACTTTTTTTTTTTCATATTGGTTTACACTACCAATATATGTCGCAGACATGAGGTCGGTCTTATATATTCATTTACTTTTGATTTCTTTCAATAAAGAATGGACCAATTTTATATATTTCAACAAGTTATTACTTAATATTTAGTTAGGGTACTATCATGCAAATATCATAAGTTTGACTAAATGGGTTTACAATGTCCTTGTATGTATATGAAAAAATATATTGTCCTTCAAATATCATAAGTTTGGCTAAATGACTTTAAAATGTCCTTGTATATATATGAGAAAATAGGTTATTTTGTTTCCTTGTTATACCTTATCCTTTCAAGGATGGAGATAAGAAAGGATTTTGACAAAACCTCTACAAATTTATTGATTTAACAATTGTAGTTTTAGATTTCTAACTCTTAAAAAAAAACATTTAGAGAAGAGATGATCTTTCCTTGGTTGATTCATAGAACCCCATCTATCACAATGCCTTTTATGGATTGCTGTAATGGAAATGTCCTTGGTGATTGTTGGGTAAGTGTGAATAATTGTTATAATATAGTGAATATATTTTTGGAATTTGTCATTTTAGAGAAATGCTTTGAATAAACCTCTTGTGTCAGTCCAAAAGCCCAAAAGAAGTTAAGCAAAGACAAGCAAAGACAAACCCAATCACCTTAAGAGCAAGTGGTAAAAGAGTGTAAGCTTTTGATCAAATTAATGTTGGATAAGTGTGAATAATTGTTATAATATAGTGAATATTTTTTTGGAATTTGTCATTTTAGAAAAGAGCTTTGAATAAACCTCAGTCCAAATTCCTAAAAAAAGTTAAGCAAATATATATATATATATATATAATATTTGCTATTGAAACTTGAAAAAACATTTTTTAAGATTGAAAAGCAATAAATATTAAAAAATTATATAATTTATAAACAATTATTATCAAATCTATACCTTACAACATTTCCTTTGCAACATCTAATACCATCTCTAATTAAATACCTCCTATTTTCAACCACCTTTTTAATCATTTCAAAATTTCTTAAACTAAAATTTAGTCTTTCTCAAAATACCTCTACAAAATACCTCTACAAGGTTAAAACTGAAAACTCCCCACAACTAACTAATGCGCTTTTCGATGGCAAGCGTGAGAGCAAAGCTATCTGTGTAATATGTATTCAGAGACGCCCTCGCATTTTAACTGGCATCAAGCTGTTCGAAGGGGGCCGGGAAAGAGGCGAAATGGGAGTAAACCGAAGCCACAGCAGAATCTATAGACCCAGAAGGAACCGAATCCTCCTCGCAGAAAGCATTATGAGGAGCGATATATGTTCACAGACAGGCACTCCACTCTGCCCACCGGTCTTCTCGTCCGAAAATTTTCTTAAGACGCGAGGTTCGTATCTTCATGTTTTCTTCTCATTTTCAGTTTTCATATATTTTTAATGAAGCTATCTTCAGTCAGCCATTCCCGGCCATGCGTTTTAATGATCGAACGATAGGTGGGGTTTTCAATTTTGCATTTATCTCATTTTAATAAAAAGACTATTCTGGAATAAATTGTGGTTTTCCACATATTTATTCCCAAGGGTTTCATATGAAAATCATCAGGTTTGGTAAATCTAGGGTTTATTGTAATTGCCAGCTATACATTGGCTATACATTTTAATCATAAATAATGTATTTGGGTTTCAATTTATTATTTACTTATTTTTGTTTTAGATTTGAAATAAAGACTAATTTGAAATTGTGGTTTTCCATATATTTTTTCTGTGGGGTTTCATATAAGAATCTTCAGGTTTGGTAAATTTAGGACTTGCCGTGATTACAGTTATTTTGTTGATTTTACGCTTCAGCAATGGCAATGCAGTTCTGTATGCGACCTATGACGATGAATCATCTTCCACGTTGAGTGCATTGGGTTGCTTAGCTGCCATTTTGTAGGGGTAGTTAGTTAGATTGAATAACTTGGCAACCGGTTTTGCAGGGGTAAATGATTTTCTTAAAAAACTATGGGAGTTACATTCAGAGACTACTAACTTGCAGTATTTAGTCCAACATACTTGTTTTCCCCTACAATCTTAACGGATGGCAATTACAGAACAGTGTGCAAAATGGATGGTTTTTTAATAGGAAGCCCATCCCAATTTACTAACTTGATCAAATGACCCTAATCGAAATTGTTTGGTGTGGTAGTTAACTAGATTGCATAACTTGGCAACCGGATCATGAGCTTGGGAGTTAGCAAGAGTAAATGATTTTCTTCAGAGAACTTTGGGAGCTACTTTCAAAGGCTACTAAAATTTCCAGGATTTAGTTCAACATACTTGTCCTGTCTTCAATCTTAACAGATGGCAGTTGCAGAAAAGTGTGCAAAATGGATGGCTTTTTTTATAGGAAGCTTACCTCAATCAAATGAACTTAATTGAAATAATTGCGGTGGTAGTTAATTAGATTGAATAACTTGGCAACCAGCTCATGAGCATGGAGGTTTGCAAGGGTAAATTCTTTAAGAGCTATTTTCAGAGACTACTAAAATTTGCAGGATTTAGTTCAACATACTTGTCTTGCCTTCAATCTTACAGATGGCAATTACAGAACAGTATGCAAAATCAATGCTTTTTTTTATAGGAGGCCTATCTCAATTTAGTAATTTACTAACTTGATCAAATGACCCTAATTGAAATAATCTCAAACTTTGCATAAGAGTAAGACGACTATAAGTAGTGCACGTGTTGTTTTTGGCCATAAGTTTTCGTTTTCAATTTTATCACGGGTTTTCTCTGGTTCCATTGCCAAAGCGACTTAATAGCTCTGTCAACACATGAATGGATTATAGGCTCAGTATGGTCTAAATTTCGAAGGATTGTAAAAAAAGCATAAGGTTTTTAGCTTTTTTGTTGTCCAAAGGGTTGTAAATAATACGTTAGGTTTTAACTTTCAGATAGTTATTCTGTAGAAATTTTTGTTTTAAAATACATGAGGTTTCAACTTTGTGTTGTTAATTATCCAGATGCGTTTTTGTTCGAGTATTCATCGTAGCAAACAAAATAAGAACCTAAATGATAAAACGGCATTCAATCTTTATAACCTAGGTAAGGGGAACTTTGGAAATAGATAGATGGCCGAAATGTCTGTTCAATCTGTAATGCAAATTGATTTATTAGAGGGAAGTGCTTTTTTTTTTGTAAACAAGGTAGTACTTTCTATATTTACTTTTTCAAAATTTACATTCCCAACACATCGATTAGCCAGCCACCTGCTCGAAGGAAACTAGGTGGCCATCGATTAGCATTGTATCCATTCCAAAATTTAAATAAGTTCATCATCATCATCTGTATCTCCCAAGTTCCTCTCTTTGGTCTTTCAGACATAAACATTCATAAAACTATAGACAAAAAGACTAAAGATAAAGCATCTACTCCTCATCTGAGGAGGCTATCTGAAAAGTTTCCTGCTCTTCCGGATTCATCATCTTCTTTCCTTTGTTCTGCGGCTTTACCCCTGGGCCTGGGAGCTCTCGTCCCTGCTGAAACAGTTTCCACTTTAGCTCGGACAGAGTTTGCTCAATGCGGCCCAAAGCAAGGTTGTTCCTGTATGTTTGGATCTGGATGGTTGCCAATTCCTTCATTATTTCCCCTCTGTCATGTTCCGGTTCTTTGTTTCGCTCCTGCCGATTCACCACTTCTCCTTCCATGTGCTCCTGATGGAGAGTCATAGCACGAGCGACTATGTGTTTCATGATCCAATATTGTTGCAAAGTCCTGGTATAGAGAGATTGCCTGCCGTTTGTAGTGCCTGGGTCTTGTACCATTTCTTCCCACTCATGCAGGGGAAGGTCTCTACCTCGAAGATTTTGTCTCAGGTCACGTTCCCAGCTCCAAATTTGGTCCTGGATTTCCTACGAATTTGCTTTCATGTAGGCGTCCACTAGTTTCTTGACCTGTTCACCTGTTGATTTTCTTCCTTTTTTCTGGTCTGTGCTGCTTGTTCCGGCTTCCTGCTTGACATTTCTTTTGCTTCGCCTGGGTGCCATGTTTTTGCTGGGCAGCTTACTGATGCTCTGATCCTTTAGGTAGACTTGCTGGGTTGCAGTTGTCCCCTCACTATGAGTTAGACCTATCACTGTATGAACACAATAGTTAGTTTTAACTGTTGGGGCAGTGTGATTTGAGGGGATAGCGCTACCACCCCTCTTCGTAGGTCCTCTCGAGTGATGGTTGACGCTTGAATACATATCCAAAGCCTCTCTATAGCTTTCCAGTCCCGAGTTTTCTTTTTTGAGGGTTACGCTAGGATAGTTAGCGTATTTTTCTGGGCCGCGCGGACCGTCTTGCGTTCCAGGCCCCTCCCATCTCTCCTAGGTTTTCCTATCCCCCTTCCCATTTTGAGTTCCTCTGGTTCAGGGTCCCCCTCCTGATTTTTCCCCAATTCTCTGGTTCCTATGGAAGGCACCTGCTTCCTCGCTCGGGTGTTCCAGGTTTGCCTTACCAAGGGCATAGTCTCAGGGTTTGGCATTCCAGGGGCTTCCCATCTGTTGCAGGGGTCAAGGAATGATGGGTCCTTCTTTTCCTGTGAGCCCTTCTCCTTACTGATATAATCACCCTTCCCAGCCATGGATTCTCGGGGTTCTCCCCTGACCCAGACTATCTTAACTTTGTAACTGAATCTGGGGTGATGCAAATTATCCCTATCTAACTGCATGCCTATGTTATGCTTCATGCAAGAGCTTTTTTCCAAGTGAGGGGGAGGAGTTTTAACATACCCGTCAGTCTGGAACCGCTGTTCTATCTTCTGCAGCTGTCTTTGGCCGTCGACGCGTTCTCGCTCACCACCTTCCTTCTTCCGCGTCCACATGCAACATGCATGGAGTCCCTCATACTTTGTTCTTTTAACATTCCTCTGTCTTAACCTTGCCTCCAGTTGTCTCCATTTCTGACGATCCGTGGCGCGCTTTCCGGCCCATTTTCCTTGGGATTCTGCCCAAATGTCTTGTCCTCCGTGCTTCATTAATGTTTATCTTCTCTTGGCTGCTCTTGCCGTCCATTTGCTGACTCCGCATTGCCATCTGGCTCTCCTCTGCTGTCCCTTCTCGGTCCTGCTGTCCTGTTCTCCCTGTGCCCACCTCCTTCCATTTCTGCCCCCACGCTTCTCGGGTCTGTCCTTTCTCTTTCCTCTTCCATCATCCATGTCCTCTCGGTCCTTTCTTCCGTCCTGTGCTGTTCCGTGGATGATCTATGCTGATCTGCCTGCGCTTGCCTTCGTCTTTCTGCCCTCCTATCTACGTCATCCGAATTCTCTTGCTGTCTCTGATCTGCCTCGATTGCCTATTTCATCTGATTCATTTCCTCATTCTGGTTGAGCTCTGCTTCTCCTGCGTCTAACTGGTGCTCTCTGTTTTGGCATCCCTAATTCGCGAGGAGATCCGCCGGGGCATTTCCTTTCCTTTTCACATGGGACGAGATAGTATATGCTAGTCGTTGAAGTTGCTTTTCAACTTCTGTGATTACCCACGCCGTCCGCCAACTTTTGCTTAGTTTTTCCACGGTTACTCCTTGCTGTAATTGTTTTATGGTGTCTATGACCAGCTTAGAATCCCCTTCTATCTGCAGTCTTTGGTACCCTTCTCGTATCGCTATCTCCAGTCCCCTATTTAGTGCATGATATTCTACTTCATTGTTTGTGGCAATGCCGCAGTCCATTGCATATACCCTTATGATCTTTCCTTCCTCGTCTCTGAATATTCCTCCTATACTCGCCTCCCCTGGGTTACCTTTGGCTGCCCCGTCAAAGTTTAGTTTTATGAATCCTTTGGGGGGGGGGGTTCCTGTAACGTTCTTCCGCTCTTACCTGTTCTGCATCTTGTATCTTCCTTGTGCTGCTTGTGTTTTTTACTTTAATTTCCAATCGGTTCATGATGCTGGTTTCCATACCTTCTGTCTTCCAGTGTTCCTCTGTCCAGTTTCCCAGATTTATTGTTTCCCTTATATTTCCCATAATTTGGTTCCAGATTTCCCCTGTGTCATTTTTATTTGTTCTGAATATTACCCTGTTTCGGGCTTTCCAGAGGTTCCACAGGAAGAATTCGATTGACATATTCCAAGCAATTAGAGGGAAGTGTTTGAGTAGAATTGCTCTTACAACATTTACCCTGCAATGAAATTTGGCAGGTGAATGAAAACTGATTTTGGAATCACTTCATGTTGTCATTTATAGAAGCATGACAAGTTGTGTCTTGATTTCAATTGTTAATAGTAAATACTGAACTAGCTCAACATTGGTCAAACTCACCAAGGCTTGGACTGCCAGGCCTATATATTGATGCCAGCATAGTCCTTCTTCAATCAAACAAACCAACCATACCTCGCACAGCTCGGGTGGCTTTTCTCTGCAACTCTCTCACAATGGTCATAATCGGCAAACAATCCTCTCTGTCCGAGGGAAGAGTGGTTTTCTGTGAGCATTACCAGGATTGATCTCAGACAATATCAACTAGCTTTTGCTAATCTTATTGTTATTTCACTATCTGTTTGAATTCAATTCATGGACCACGTTCGCATAATGGGTTTCCTGTTCGTCTGTTTCCAAAGCCTGGGAAGGGAGGTGCCATTGATATTGTATTAGTTGGTGGGCGGCTCGTGCCCGACGAAGTCACAGAGCATGGATTCCAGATCGGGTAGCAGGATTGGCAGTACACATGGCATGCTTCCATATAGACCCTCGATAGAGTACGAAAATTGGGTGAGGTACACACTTGGAAAGTTGAATGTTACTTGGGAGCGGGAGGGAAAGCGGGGAGCATGAGTGACATTTTCAGAAGCTCCCAGTTTGGGAGCGAATCCCGGAGCGTTTTTTATATAATATATATATTTTTTATATTTTGATACATATATGTCAACAAAAACATGTAGAATAATGAATTAGATATAAAAAACATAAAAAACATAGATTGAACCAAGGTTGCACGAAACGGGGAAACAGGTACGAGTTTCCGAAACGGGAAGCGATACGAAACGCGACCTCCCCAAATTTTGGAAACGGGGAAACGCGAATATATATATATATATATATATATATATATATATATATATTAGGAATTTAAGAAATATGTGCAATCATAAAGCATATATGATACATTCTAATTTATTACATTATGATAAAATTGTCAATTGTCAATGCATAGACTATAAGTATCTAAATTTACATCACATTTACTCATGAACAATCACATAATGAAAATAGAAATATCCAAAATCAGCCACGAGAAATTTCTAATTTTTTGTCTCGTGGTTGATTGGGAGTCTCCTCCTACATAGTCGAATGACCTTAGTGCTCTTGATTAAATACAAGTTTCATACCCTAGTACCCTACATTCTCTTGATTATTGGGAGTCTCCCCTGCATAGAGGGCTTTGTTCTCTCGATTAAATACAAGTTCCATATCCTAATACATGATAAAATCCAATGGAAACATTGAAATCCCCCCAATCCTGAAATCCTGAAAAACAGATAAGTCTGCTGGATTTTGAGTAAGATCTAAAATTCTACTTTCTCCATATGAAATCCAATGACGGCGAAACCACTCTCAAACATCCTGAGTCATTTCATGGTAATGTTAAAAATTTAAGTAAAAGGATGAAAATGAAAAATAAAGGAGAATATCACTTTTACTTTAAGAATTTAACATTACCATGAACTGCATATCAACACTAGGGCAAACAAATGTAAGAGATCTACATTAGAAAAAAAAAATTAAAAAACAAATGTTTTTTTGGGGGAAACGTGGCCCGTACGGCCTGGAAACGCGTTTTCGGCCGTACGGCCACGTTTCCGTTTCAGGAAATGTGGCCGTACGGCCGGAAACGCGTTTCCAGGCCGTACGGTACGGGGAAACGCGTTTCGTTTCGTTTCCCCTGGCGAAACGCCCCCTAGGGCCACGTTTCCTGCAACTTAGGATTGAACCATACAACAACAATCGTCTAGAAATTATAATCTTCATAAACCACGTCCACAAGTTAGTTACATAGTAACATACAACATATTGAGTCTCATTATTTATCAATCATAAAGTTTCAAGCTTTCAAAATTCAATATATAACATTTATCATCATTGATCACCAAAGTTGTACTTGTAAGCTACGTGTAACCATTACAACAAATAATATCTAACATGAAATGAAATGTTATAAAATGAAATGAAACAACTTTCAACTTTCATGAAGCATCATATTCATAATTCATTACTAATGAGTTATAATTGCCAACTTCAAACTTAAATTGTCATATATTGTTTAAAAAAATATCATAATAAATATGAAAGAGTCAATAGCTATAAAAGTTATTAGAAACTAGAAAAGAGAAGTAAATCTATTATCTATTTCTTATGCTTGGGCCTCTTGCCACCACGAGAAATGTCTAATTTTTTAGTCTTGTTGGAAAATCAGGGTCTTTGTCATTAATATCACCCTCTAAGCATTAATATGCAGAGGTATCTTTGTCATTACCTCTGTATTTGTATAGGGATCTTTGTCATTAATATCACCCTCTAAGCATTAACATAAGATAGAACAAGCATAGCATGTCAAGTCAAGATTTTGTTTGAGTGATGCGTACATTTTTAGGAGGGTCATGATAGAGGAGTTCGACAACCAATGTCACTAACATCAAGGTACATAGAGGGATTGGTGCTCTTGATTAAATACGAGTTCCATACCTTAATACATGACAAAATTCAATGGAAACATTGCAATCCCCCAATCCTGAAATCCTGAAAAACTGATAAGTCTGCTAGATTTTGAATGAAATCTAAAATTCTACTTTCTCCATATGGAATCCAATGAGGCCGGAACCACTCTCAAACATCCTGAGTCATTTCATGGTAATGTTAAAAATTTAAGTAAAAGGATGAAAATGAATATTAAGGAGAATGTTAAAAATTTAAGTAAAAGGATGAAAATGAATATTAAGGAGAATGTCACTTTTACTTGAATTCTTAAACATTACCATGAAGAGCATATCAATACTAGGGCCTAGACTTGATCATTAAGCGGCCCCACTCAAAAATTATTTGTTTCTTTAAAAAAAAATTGCATTTCAAACATTACTACAAAAAAAATTGCAAAAAAGGCAAAACGCTCCCGAAATCGCTCCCGAAAAGGCAGGGAGCAAAATGTTTTTTAGGGAGCGCGCTACTGAAATCGCTCCCATTTCGGGAGTGCGTTCCTGACCCTCTCCCGAGTCGCTCCCACCCGGAGCGCGGATCAGGAGCGGGGGGGGGAGCGCTCCCCCGCAACTATGGTTGAAACACAATAGAAATGAATGAAGATCAATTAAAACGAGTGTATGCTGTTGATTGCAAAATAAAGAAATATGATCTTGCCTCTTCAGCACCAGTACCATGATCCATGGATAACTGCGCGGTACCCAAGGTTGGCCTCTTTCCTGGCTGATCCAGATGCCATATCATGTCCCCAAATGGTATGAGGTTTCTTCAATGATTCGTTCTAAGTCTCTACAGTGTTGGGATTCTCCCACTGCCTAAGGTTTAGAAGCCATTTCAACCGGACCAGCCTTTAGTTTCTTGGCCAGGATTGCCCTATTCTTCCTTCATCGGCATTACGAGCACACAAAATCCTATCACAGCCAGCTTTGGATTTTCAGCGATGGGCTTATCAGCCATTTCCAAGTATGCTTCCTCTGTTTTACCTAAGGCCCGAGTCAATGCCTTGAGAACCTCACCATGATCCTAGTCCCCTCTTTGTTCTCAGCCTCCCGATCTTTATCAAGATGCCCTTTCAGAACTGTTGCCACAGCCTGGGCCATACTTGTTGCAGTGATGTCGAGGTTTATCATTTCAGGATGAATAGGTTGTTTTATATTATTGTGTCCGTTTGTTGGGTGATGGGTGCTTTAGCGGAATTTCATTCTTTGATTACAGGTTCTTCTCCACGTCAGTAAACGGAATTTCATTCTTTGATTACAGGTTCTTCTCCACGTCAGTAAACAAGGAAGAACTGGGTGAACTTGCACAACAGTTGGATGTCAAATACAAGCATATTTATATCCAAATCGGTATAGAAATATATGATGCTAGTTATAGTAAGAAGGCAAATCTATCCGGCCCTTATCCTGAACATACAGGTTAATATCTTGTCAAGATTATTTAATTTAAATTCTTTGAGAGGTTGTTATTACTATTATAAGTAACTTTTAATTATGGGTGTCATGTTTAATATTGTTGCAACAGTTGGACTTCAGGAGGCCATTAGATAAGTTATTGATCTATTGGAACAGGGGAGTGAAAAAATGCTGTCAGTCATATTGCATAGTTTTGGAGGGATGGGTAAGACCACCCTAACAGATGCTGTTTTTTTGAAGTTTTATTATATTTGGAGGTCAACATTCAATGGTTCAACTTTTTGAGAACATAGATTGGAACCTGGGAGGGAACAGAACGCTGTCACAATCATTGCATAGCTTTGGAGGGTTGGATAATACCTTCGCGGATGCTGTTTTTGTGCTTCTATTATTTTTTGGAGTTGAATCTATATTTTCAAAAAATTGTTGAATCATTGAATATTCACATAACATTGAAGGATGTCAATATTTAATTGTTTTTTTTTTTTGAGAATATGGATTCTCAAAAAAATTGAACCTAATTTTTTCATGATGTCAATATTCTATGATTCGACTTTTTTTATTGACATCCTTTATTGTTAGGTTAATGTTGAACCACATATTCAATGGTTGAACTTTCGAGAATATAGATTCACCTCCGAAATTAATACGACTGCAAAATTGAAGAGCGCAAAGATCCATTCCTGGATATTTTTTCAGTTTTTTGGACATGGCAACTATTGTGGGAGACTGAACTGGAAATATTAGCACGAAGGGCACTTATCACTAAGGACACAAGCAGGGTGGTAAGTGTACATGATTCCATCTCAACAGTTGGTCGCAGAAAGTCACAGGGAGTAAGATTCATGTTCGTTAGTGAAAGTCAATTTAAAAGGGTTTCAAATCAGAAGAAGGAAGAGGTACTAAATTTCTATTCTTTGAAATTAGTTTTATACATTTTGTTTCATGCAATGTTACAATGCCTATTTTGATATTTACTCATTTATGTTTAATAAAATATGCACGAAATCCAAAAGATTAAAGGCATTTGGTTCAACGAAAATGAGGATCACCCACAATAATACAATATTAGACTCCATGCATTGAGAATTCTTTTAAACTTGGAAAATTAACAAAATTAGAATGGAAATCGAAACATGGAAAATTGCATAAGTCCTCCATTATTTTAAACTTGGAAAATAAATAACTCAGGGAAATTAACAAAATTAGAAGGGAAATGTAAATATGGAAAAGTAACCAATATAGCAGGAAAATGCAATAAAATATTTGTGAGTTTGATTTTCTTTTTTCAAGGCGGTTCCTTCTCTTTTGTTTGATCTGAGGGAGTTAATGGAGTGAAAATATTTATATTACCAGCACGGTGAGTGCCAAACAGTCAGACAACCAAATATATAACACTTTTAACGAACTTCCTAATATGTACTCTTAACCATAATTTGTGTGTTTGGAAATTTTGGTTCTCATCACACTTTTTTGGATGGGAATTTTGGAAATTTTTTAATTCCTCATCTTTAGAGTCCAAGATGAATAGACGATTGGCTGACGTACGGGCACGTGTTAAATCGAGTCAATCTATTCGATCATACCGACTCTCATACCTCATCATCCTTAATTTTGATGAGTTTGTTACACTCTTCTATATTATTTTTTAATTTAAAGGGAAAGAATGCATTTAAAGTTATATTTTAATGTTGTACTATAGAATATATTTTAAATAGTTACTTTAAGTGTTGTTGTTGTAAATGTATTTCTTCTGTATAATTAAAATTTTTCCAATAGTATTTTTAAAATACTAAATGTTTTTATAGCTTCAATAATAGATTTTAACACTTTAAAAAATATAATTTCATCCAAACTTTTATTATCATATTCCGACTTATATAATTTCACCGATACTTCGAATATAAATTGTGTGAGATCGTGGATTCTTTGTCACTTAATTTCATATATATATAAATTCTTATTATTCGATACACATTTTTCTAATTTGTTGAGAAAAATTAATGATTTTTTTTTATGTTGTAGGGGTTTTTCAAATGGGGAGCATTAGGAACTTGGGTATGGGTGTCCGAAACGGCTAGAGGTTTCTCCAAAATTTATAAAAAGCCACTGATTAAAAGCGACAATATTATATAATAATAAAAAAAAAAAATATTTATTTTATTTATATAATTTAAATTTCTTATTTTAAATTTTAAAATTAAATTTTAATTTAATAATATTAAAGATGTTAGATCTGAGACTTTTGTGATCCATATTGTAGATAAACGTCTTTCAGATTAATCACATCATTAGGATTTGGTCGACGTTTCGAACCAACCAATGTGGTTCATCCTTAGGACAAGGTTGAGGATGAACCACATTGGTTGGTTTGAAACGTCGACCAAATCCTAATGATGCGATTAATCCGAAAGACATTTATCTACAATATTAATAATATTAATTCAATACCCCGATCAGGGTGCGAGCTGGATGACACTCCCATCAATTTAGATTTAATGCGAAGGACATTGGGGTACAAACCCACCACCCCCCCACACGCTCGAGGCGATGGGTGTGGTGGCTCCTTGCATGAAAGCGGTAAATACCTCCGCGGAAGGTGGCAACAACATTATGTTAGTGGTTGGGCTTGGTTGATTCAGTGTCCAAGGGATTGCAGCGTGGATGAGTGACGCCGAGGGCAGAGATACGCTACAGCTCTAGGAAAGGTGGTGGACTATTTGTCTTCGGGCGAGGGTAACCTGGTATGTTAATTGTTTCTTCTCCCCCTCCTCCATGCATCCGATTGTTTGGTCATGGGATTTGGTTTTGCATGGGGTCGAATTGTTTGCAGGTGGGAGTAATTGGGGATGCTGGAAGCCACTGGCACTAGTATTATTGCTGTAGTATGCTATCCTGACTGGTATGGTCTCTGTGTCGGTTTGTTATGAAATTCTTCTCTCCCGAATGGAGTTCTATGGGATGCGTGATTGTGGCGCCAACTCTGGGGAATGCTGCTGTGGTTTGGTTCGAAGACCCTAGGGTTTGGGGTTAGGTCGTCTTCAACTCTGCCTGTAGGGCTATTTAACTGTAATTTATGGGGTTGAGGGGAAGTTTTACCCCCTGCATAACTGGTGGTCTTGTCATTATAAAGATTTTGCTGTCTGTCTTGCTATGTTCCACACCCATGGCCTTCGTGGAAGCTTCCGCGGGGTTACAGTTGAGGGTCTGCACCATTCTGGGTTTGGGGATTATTATAATGTTGTTGCTGTTGGTCATGGTGGTCTCTTAAACTCTTTCTGGCTACTATGCAAATTGGCTATGGGGTAAGGAATCCGAATTCCTGTGTGGAATGGAAGGCCTTGATAGGATGCATGGATTAAGACTGGTGGAGATTCAATGTTTTTTATTATGGCAATTATTGTTTCGTTCTCCCATGGTAGGTGCGTGGGGTGGTAGGTTCACCAGGAAGCGAAGGGCTTCTGGGCTCGGGCTACCACTTGTTCAAGGATCTGACAACACCCAAATTAGCAAGCATGAGGCAAGATTTCGAAGCTTTTGGGCTTTCCTCCCATACATTCTCCACCATCCAATGAGATTCTTTTGTGCATAAATGTTGATGTACACCCTTGCATCTTGAGAGAATGTGGAAGGGTTTAAGGTACCAAATTCAATAAACTGTTGTTGCATTGCATTTGCTTCATTAGGTATATATGTTTTGCTTATGGCATCAATAATGCCTTGTTTTACTTCTTCATCATCAGTGGGTAGAACTCTGCTTGGTCTCTCCATATACCCAAGAGCTGGGAAAAAATTGGCTCTTATAATAAAAGGAAGGCACTATCACTTTAGCAAATATTTTCAAATAACTAATATTTAGTTATGGGTGAAGTTATGAGATGTTAAGATATTGGGAGTTGACAGTTTGGATATTTTTCAGTAATGTTTTATATATTTTTGTCTAATATTAAATTAGTTTTAAAGAGATTATTTATTTTTATTTTTATGTATAATAAAAAGTAATGTTAGATAAATAATTTATTAGGTATATAGTCTCTTCATCCAATTTATAATAATTAAAAATATCTATAACATAGAGTAGATGACCTTTATTACAAACTAAATATAATGTAAAGCAAAATTGAAAACATAAATAATATATTACTTAATTATTAAACATTTTAATATTAAATAAATTTAATTAAAATTAATTTAATCTAAGCTTCAACATCAATATTTATAAATAAATTAAAAGACATTTCTTGAAATCTATATTTATTACAATAAATTAAAAAATATATATTTTTCTGACAAAATAATTTTAATTTAGGCTTCAACATCAATATTTATAAATAAATTAAAATACATTTTTGATATGTATATTTATTACAATAAATTAAAATATATTAATTTTAATTTAGGCTTGAACATCAATATTTATAAATAAATTAAAATACATTCTTGATATCTATATTTATTACAATAAATTAAAAAATATATATTTCTATGACAATTTTATTTTACAACATTTTTATTTATTTTTGTATGGAAGAATATATTAGTCTAACATAAAAATGACTCATCCTTTTCATAGATTGTATAATTTAAATCCATTTCATAGATTGTATAATTTAAATTTTGTATGATTTAGACTAAGCAAATTAATTTATTTTTTATCATTACAAAAAATCTAAAAATAAAATTTTATGATAAAATAAAACACACTAATTTGATAAAGTAATAACTATTTCCATTCTTAAAATGATAATAAAGAACTAAATTAATACACAAATCTATAATTTAATACATTTCTTTAATTTAGAAACAAACATATATATGATAACATGTATATTATAAGTTGTCACTATTGCAAGTTTTTTATCAAATGCATACCGTAACAATGATTTGGTTAAACACAAAAATTAATGCACAAATTTATATTTGAATACCATACTAGAGAATTCATACAAAAGCTCCATGCATTGTAGGTCTATTAGATGATGTACAATTATAAAAGTTTCCATTACTCGCAATATAAGAACCATCCTTTGAATAGTTGCCACATCTTATATTGTAGGTGAGAAGAAGATCTCATTTTTCATTACTAAGAAAAGTGTGCGTATGGCACCAGGGCTTGTTTGATATGTATAGATAAACTATGAGACTTCATGAAGATAGGGCAATGTATTGTTTTTGAGTTACTCCACAAATGCATATGTAGAATGGTATGCACTATGAAAGAACCTATGACAACTTGTAAGCAAACAATATCATCCAAAACCTACTATTGAAGCAACCAATATACAACAATAGTAGGATTCTTCTAATTTGTCATCCTTTGGGTTGATACATTGCCTTGATTTAATTACAGATAATTTCCTAAATGAGATAACCATCAATAATAGAGAATACAAATGAGAATAAGAATATAACATATATTTTATCTCGATCGGGGTGACGGAGTGGGTAATCAAAACAATTATGGGTGTCACAGGCCAGGAGGCGCAAGGACTACCTACCACTGCAAACATGATTATACCGCAGGGCGTGGTGGAGTCCCGCATGTCGGCAGCAACGTCAGAAGGGAGAAGTGGCGTTTGGTACGTAGGTAAGAGGAGAGGTGGTGAGGACGACGGCGTAAGGTGGATGGGACGGCAGGTAGGTAAGGCAGAGTATGAGAGGAAGTGTAGAGAAGGGAGGAGAGCTAGATTGCAGGGTAGCGGGAGAATGAGAGCGGAGGACCAACCATACTCGCATTTAGCAAGCAGGCATAGCACCCACGGGTACGTTAACTGTTTTCTTTCTGTAATTCGTGAAGGGAAGTTCAGTATGCTGGGTGGGGGAAGGAATTTGTGCCAGATGGGGGTGGAAATACCTCGGGGAGAGGTTATGCTGCGTAGCGAGAGCAAAAGCAGTGAGAAAGAGTGGCCCTGTAGCTTTGCGTTGATGTTGGCCAGGCTTGAAGGCATAGTAGCTATTAGGGAGTGTCGCATTTTGCTCAGGACCAAGGCTAGCGAGGCTAGAGAGGATTTTATTCAGGTGGAATGGAGGACTGAGGGTCTGGAGAAGTTCCTCAGGCCAAATTTCTGGGTAGATAGGGGGAGTTATGACAACAGAGAATAGCAAGCCTGGGAGGGAAAGCTGGGTAGGGGGTTAAGAAAGGAATGGGGGACATGCAGAGGAGGTAGCACTGCTAGGGGAGGGAGTGGCGATGGCCAGCAAGGTAGGGGGAGGGAGGAGAGTCTTAGCACACAGTTCCCTTCGTTTGCTCTACTGGGGTCGCATAGGGAATGGGTTAATTTGAGGGACCTCAATGCCGGAGGAAGGGATAGTGGAGGAGAAACAAAGACTATGGGTCTGATCGAGAGGTAGGTTGGGGGGAGTAGGGAAAAGGTGAAGCCCACCCCTGGGTCACCTGATAACCTGGGAACAAGAGAGTGTGGGCAGAGGGGAGGCAGGGACGGAGAACAGAAACCCTATGAGGCAATTGGCATATAGAATGGTAATGGCTGTCTTATCCTGACATTGAATTGTGACCATTGTGAACAGGTAGCAGACATTGGTGACATGGCGCGCCCAGCCAGAGGAAGAGGTTGTGGAGGACGAGGAAAATCTGGTCCTCTTTCAAAGGACCTAGAAACCTCGGAACAGAGGCAAGGAAGATGACCCATGGACGAGACTGTCAGGGCGGCTGTAAAAGCATACAAAGAAGGGACGGATGCAGGGATCCGAAAAATTATAGAAGAAATGGAGGAAAGAATTATGGAAGAGGATTCTGAGGACTAAATGGAGGAATGGAAAGACCACATTCCAGATCCTGGGAACACCAGAGGGAGACTATCCCAATTCAAATAGACCCTGCATTTGTATTGGCTCATGAAAAGACTGGTAGGAAAAGCAATGGAACAAGTGTCCATGGGGATGGCTCTGATCATCAGAGATATGCCAGACTATAAAAAAGACCTGCAAACTATCCAGTTTCAGCTCTGCAAGTAGGACATAAGATTGGACCTTATACAACGACACATTCCATGTATTGTTGAAATGACACCAGCACTTAGAGATTCAGTTGAAGATCTAGCGACAGTTGAGTCAGAACCGGAAGACCTCAAAGAATAGTTGAGCACAATGATAGCTTAGGTTCTTGGTTTTTTTTTTAGCGGCTAGCTTTCTTTTATATGCATGCTTATGGGATTTAAGACTATACACTGGTCTTTAAATAGTTATGTATATATCGCTTGGGTAGAAGGATTGATAATTTACCATTTTTGGATGGCTTACAATATGCATAGGTGGCCAACAGACTTGGTTTCTCAATGGGCAAGTTGAGGCCACCTATTCATTGTATGTGGTTTCTGTTTGTTTTTATACAAATAGAAAAGGAGACTATACCTAAGCTTACAAAAAGAAAGAAAGAATATAACATATATTTTGAATACCACCATATCAGACGTAGGCAATTTTTATTATTAAATGCCCTTCATCAAAAGACAGAGAATGTCTAAAATGAGGCAAAAGTAATTTGTACTTATTGTTTCCTCGTAGTATAAATTGCCCATTCTAGAACATTAATATTTCTTCACAATGGTTTTAATTTTTCATTGATAAAATAAGTAGTAAATTATATCTCAAACAACTTTCATTTTCTCCATATTTCAATTATTGTTTTAATTGTATATTACCAACTTAACTCAAACACACTCAACAACCTAGATCTAATACAACAATTATTATTTCAAATCAAAGTACAAATTTTGAAATTTAACAATTCCAATTTAACAATCCTATCCATCTCTCTTTACACCTTTTCAGAGAATTGCTAATTTTATATTCAGTGAGAACATGTGATACAATTACTAATTTAAAATCTTATATTTACACTCATCATAATCATCTCATATATTTATCTCACTTTTTAATCATCTCATATATTTCTTACCCTCAAATGGATAAACTGATTTTATGACCATTTTTTTGCGATGGGTAGTAGCCCTTTGCCATGTACTTCATATATAAATGGTAGCGTCATGTACTTCTTAGCACTTCATATATAAATGGTAGCGTCATGTACTTCTTAGCAGAACAACCCATGGTGGCACACTTCATATGGGACCATCATGCTTGTGGTTCCTCGGTAGTAGCCCTTCGCCATGTACTTCATATATAAATGGTAGCGTCATGTACTTCTTAGCAGAACAACCCATGGTGGCACACTTCATATGGGACCATCATGCTTGTGGTTCCTCGTAACTATTGCTGCCTATCTGTTGCTCATTCTGCTTCTCGAGATTCTTCTCATACCTAGGAAGAGGCCGATTCTTTTCATAAAACACTTTTTAGCATTTTGTTTTTAAGCACTATTTCAGAGATCATAAATTTAGCTGATCATACCTCGCTGTTGTTATGAAACACATAGTATGGTTGATGGCAGTTACTTCAATAGTAATGATAATGTATTGTTTGTACATTTGACATAAGCATTCTGTACCATTTTGAACCACATTTATACTGTTAATTTCTCAAGTTCCTTCTAAATAGAATGTTAGCTCTCATGAACATCTCCTATCCTAACTGACCCATTTTAAAACCGACCCAACAACGTGGGCTTCCCACCTGCAAATAATAACAGAAAACACAAGCAAAATAAGACTGAAGGAAGTTTAATGTAGTCTATTTTGATTCTTTATTTGAAAAATATTGTCCGAACTTCAACATACTCTATTGTTGTAAGGTATGGTGCTATTTTAGGCTGCTCCCTCAGTTTGCTGGCCATATAAAGATGAGCCATTCACGATTTGGGCCTAATGAATGAATGCATGGTATGGAAAGCGTAGGAGCAAGCAATCAGAGGCCAATCATGGAGCTGGTCGGGGTTGGCCTCATTCACCTACAACCAGATAAAAACCTAGCTGAAAGAATGAAGTACTAGAGCTTGTGTTGAGAGGGTCTTATTAAAGTAATTAGAGGCCAATCATGGCACTGGTCGAGGTTGGCCTTATTCACCTACAACCAGACAAAAACCTAGCTGAAAGAATGAAGTAACATAGCTTGTGTTGAGAGAGCTCATTAATTCTTTCCCATATCTGGAAGGATGATGAAGTAGAGATGTGGACTTCGCTACACATGTTTTTCTCTTAATTAGTTTTTTTTTATTATATATTATTATTTATCTTATATAAAGATGCCCATTTATTCAATTAAAGTAATAATTGAAATTATAAATAAAAAATTTAATACGAAATAAAAGAATTTAAGTAAAATAACTAAAGTGCTAGTTCGACAGGCATGCAGGGAGTGCTTGCGGCTCACGTGTCTCAAATTTTATCTTCAGGAGGAAGGAATGCTACAGAATGACACTGTAAGGATGTTTGAATGCAAAGAAGAGATTAGTGTACGCGAGGAGGAACAAATTGCATTGGTTTTGTAGGGTAAACAAAATTCTCACTTCGTGACTCCCCCAACTACTTCACTGGTTATCTCTAAGATGTCATTAATCTAACTAGTTAGCGAGCTATAACATATTTTTGCGTGAACTTTTGTTCAAAGATGTAAGTGCCTTTTCTTTTCCCTCAAATTTAATTTTAATTTTGATAAAGTTAAAGCGAATACAGACTAAAAGGGGTTTCTAACAAATAATAAAAAGCATATCTTTAATTTCAAACTGAAACCAGAATTTATATTATTTTTCAGTTAAATTTATCGCAGGAATATAAATTTACGACACTTCACAGAATGATAGAAGTCCAAAAATCTTTATCACAGAAATTTCTTCGATTCTTTTCTCAAATGACAGACATGGAAGAAATTTATGGCAAAAATTAGTTGTTTTTCTTTTTTTTTTTAATTCCAAATTCAAACCATAATTTAAATTATTTTCCATTAAATTTTTCGCAGGGATATAGATTTACGAGACTGGACGGAATGAGAGAAATGCTAGAACTTGATCTTGAACTTTGATCGCTGTAATCTGGGTTTTACAACCGGGATTTTAAAATTTGCCAAATTTTAAAATCTTACCAGAATTTCCAAAATATTTAAAATATTTAAAACCTGATTAGGCTAACCTGGTTAGACTACGGCCTTAATTAGGCATCCTCATTTTCTTTTTAGAAAAATAGATGATACGTCTATTTGTTTTATAACTTTAATATATTGATAAGTTATTTGACTTGATGATTTTAATTTTATTTGTGCTATGCCTATTGTATTTTACATTATGTATTTTAGTTAAGCAAAATCCAGAAACTGAATGCTCTAAATCCAGAAACTGGATACTCTCATTATTCTGATTTGGAGATGCATTGATAACAGCGATCAGAGAACGATTCCTTAGCTTCCAGCCATCCAGTTTGATTCACTGTCCAAATTCTAATACTATATTTGGAGGAAATTTATTTCCTTAGCTTCCAGCCATCCAGTTTGATTCACTGTCCAAATTCTAATACTATATTTGGAGGAAATTTAATGGGGTTGAGAAGATGCTATGTTACTGGGAAATTTAATGATTGACAATAGGTTTGATTCACTCCCCAAATTCTAATTCTAATACTATATTTGGAGGAAATTTAAAGGGATTGACCAGATGCCGTGTTATTGGGGAAAATTAATGATTGACAAGAGGGTAAATGTTGTAACAGTAGTTATAACAAATTTTTTTTGATGTTATTTTATTTTTTAATTAAAAAATGATTGTTGAATTGAGGCTTCTGTGATCTATATTAGGTTTACAAGAGATTTTTCGACGTTTGTCGACGCGTTTCGAACCAATTAATGTGATATTACTCATTAAATATGTTCTATTTCTTAAATTGTATGCATCCCTTTTAGAAATTGTCTTGTGGGTTAGAATGATTACTACATCAGATTGAGTTTCTCTTCTTTTCCTTCATATATGGACTATTGCACTTTTATTATTTTCTGGATCAAATGTTAGGTGGCTCAAAGGGTTCCCAAACCAAGTCTCTAATTGAGATTGGTGACTCTGGCTTTGCACAGTTTGAAAAGAACGGATGTGGGGAATTTTGTGAGAGGCTGTTTGATAGGCTTGTGGATGACGAAATATTTGGATGAGATGTTCTTGTGCTCTAATTTAAGCATTTTGGGATCAATTGGAACGTGGTATATGATAATAGTTCGTGTATTTTATATTTATTTTCAGCAATGTGACAGGTGAATAAAGGTTGCGCATGAGGTGTGATGTAAGTGGAGGTTGTTGCTGCCTTTGAATACATTGTGTATTTTTTTTTTAAATTATGATAAATCAATTAAATTTGAACTTTCATCCTAACTTTGAGAATTAGGTTCTTGATCAAGGGGCATACCACCTCATTCATTTAAGTTCTTGATCAAGGGGGCATACCACCTCATTCATTGTAATGTTGAAGATTAATGTTTGGACCAAGCATGGATACAAAAATTCGAAATTCAGTTCTTCACCGAATGTTCTACCTACATCTTTGATTTAAGAAAATCATTTAAAAAAAATAATGACTTGGTAAACTAATCTTGACCGTTAATATCAATAACAAATCACAATCGCAATGAAAAAATAGAGTTTCTTGAACATCGAAAAAATAGAGTTTCTTGAACGATGTTCAAGAAAATTTACAACGTAACAAATTGCAATGAAAAAATAGAGTTTCTTGAACGATGTTCAAGAAAATTTACAACATAACAAATTGCAATGAAAAAATAGAGTTTCTTGAACGGATGTTCAAGAGAATTTACAGCATAATTGCAACCAGCCTAATTGCAAGAAGTGGACGAGTTTTGTCCTGATTCTAATAAATTAAAATAAGAAATTAGCACATCTATTTAGAGATTTACACACACAATTGCGTTCATTCTCTGCATGTTTAAAATCCAAGGGTTAAGAATCGTTGATGCTCCCCCTGCGCTCATCATGATCTTGACGATTTTCTGGTTTCTCATAACTGTGTTCGGAACTGATTCCATTACGTGACTCGAAATCATCTGTTGAAAACCAATCTTCCTCGAGCATTTTCGTGAACATTTCCTGTAACTGTAGAAGTTCGTCGTCTTTGTTGCTCTGCAATTCACAATATTCATTCACGGTTGACCATTAAAAAAAGCTGAAAACAGGCATATATATATATAGATGATGATGATTTACCGTGGTCTTTCTCTTTCCAACTTCCATAAGGGTTACAGAGACCCTGTGTTCTAATATATAAAACATCAATCAGTTCATACCTGGACTCTTACAGTGGCCATTAGAGATGATATCTCATCAAGGAAATCGCAAAACGCCTGCAATAACCAACAACATGCCCTGCTTAGTACTGAGAGCTTGCATAATTCATCATATTAATTCAGTATACTGAACATGACAATCCATTAATCGATTACTGTCATTAATCCTTAGCAGAATTATGATAAAGGATTTGCCAAAACTTTCCCATTGTTTATTGGTTTCATGCATGTTAGGATTGGAATTATAGCTAATTATATGATCTAAACTTTAATGAGCAAAGCAGAGACTCTGTAACTAACTTACATCCATATCTTCAGAGGACTCATACATGCCTGCATCATAGAGCGCTCTTTTCGTGTCATCGGACAAAACTGCAAACACAAGAATCATTCAGCTATCACGCGTAATATTATATAAATGCTAGGGGCATAAAAGTGCAGGTTGTTCAGAATACCTGAATAAGCCTCTTGAATCTGCTGGAATCTGAGCTTGGCTGTTTCTGATGAAGAAGGATCTGTTGACCATTTATCAGGATGCCATTTCTACAACTCACGGATTGACAGAATCAGTACATAGCATTCATCAACATAAGTTACCCCACAGTAAACAAAAACAACAAATATTTTCTGCTCACCATTGCAAGCTTTCTGTAAGCGCTGCGTATTTCAGCAGTGGAGGAGTCCTTATTAACCCCAAGAATGGAATAAAATGATGTAGTCTCCATGGCTCACATGTACTGATTTTGGATTAACACGATTATATGAAATACCTTCTATGGCAGGAAAATGAATCTCCACTGTAGAAAATCAAATCACATGATCATATATATCCAAAACCTCTGGCTTCTCTACATTGCATAACCGACATTAGGGGTCCAGCTATCTCTGGACACTTCTATCAATTTAATGGAAGGTTTCTTATAAGTTGCAGCAAAGCAACCCTGAGACAATGCAAGAAGATCAAAACTTAATTCATTGCAGGTTATGCTTATCCCCATCCACCACCTAAAAAGTAAAAGGGCTTGTAAAGATCTAGAGGCTCCCTTTTGGTTCGAATTTGGAATGTCCAGATATTATGGTGCACGAAAAGCAAACAAAACCTTTCCAGCGCTTATTTCGGAGCCTTACAGAGTCAGTAAAGATTGAACGTGTCAAAGTGGAATTGGCGGTCTATATTTGAATATTTTGTCTTCGGAAATTTCGGGATCCATAATGTGGTGGACATATCCTGAAGGTTTGACACCGCACAATGAATGAGAGAAATTATGTGGTTATGTGTTCTTCAAGCAACCAGCCGTCTGTGGGAGTTTTAGGAGTAGCAACAAGTTTCAACAGGAAGAATCCCAATAGCATGTCAGTGATTTAATTAGCTCAATAATGGAGCCCCCGTCGACACGCTTCCAGATTAGAATATTTTCTGGCAGTGACCACATAACGTGACACAATTAAAATCCTCTTCATTGGCACTAAAGATCGACTGGTTAGTGTCAGAAAATCCAGAACGTTCCCCAGAGCTATCGTACCGCTTGAGTGGTAAATCAAAGAAATTTAGTTTGTTATTTTTTTAATAAAAGGTAATTATATTATTCAGTAAAAAAAACCATAGTTGACCTATAAAACCACAGTTTACTCGTCACACGGAATTTTTTTTTTAAACATTTGCCATGATTAATTGGGAATCACAAATTTCAGTTGCCAGATTTTTTGAAGTGTTGAATCTATACATGTAGTGTCTAAATTATTTTCTGAAAATATTATATTTATATATAAAAAAATTAAATAACAAAAATTCATAATTTATCTATTTTTTTGTTTTTTTATCAAATTTTAATAATTAAAACAGCAATAACTCAAATTAAAATAAGATTTCTCAAACCTAATTAGCTTTGCTTTTTTAAAACCAAATTTTAATTCATCCTTCCAACATATATAATAATTATAATAATTAAAACAGCCATGACTCATGTTAAGATCTCTCGAACTTAACTTTGAACAGCAAATCAAGCTTGAACACAAATACACCCCCCATAATTATAATAATTAAAACAGCCATGACTCATGTTATCTCGAACTTAAATTTGAACAGCAAATCAAGCTTGAATACAAATACTAAATGCATGCATATAAGGTTTGCCAAACTCTCAAATGAAGTTGATAATTAAAGAAAAAAATGTTAGTTATTAAAAATCATATATTATTGTGATTAAATTTTTTGGGCTTGAGTAAGATTAGTCACAATTAAACAATATCACTCTAATTCTCAACTACTTAAATTAAAATTAAATTTTAAAATATCATTTTTTATATAGAAAATTAAAATAATTCATTAAATTATTACAATGAAAATTTAGTAGTTTGATATCTTTACAATAAAAAAATAAAAAATAATGGAATTTTCTTTCGAATTTATTAAAGTTTCCATCTAGATGTTTCTTTTACAAAAATATAAATTTTAACTTTGATTTTGTCATTTTAATTATTCAGGTGTGTGTGTTAATTGTTATGTGTTTTTGATGAAAATGAGGCTTTAGTCTATAATGATTTAACAAAAAATTCTTGTGGGATCTATTTCACAATCCCAAAGTCACTAATCACTGCCTATGAGAAGTAACCACTAGTATCTTCTTTGTTAACAATATATAAGACCAACCAAGACTAATTTTTTGGATGCATCATATCATATTGAATTTCATAAAAACTTTTGTTTTGTTATCTTTAATTGATAGTAATTGCATTGTTACAATTCGCTTCCCCTACTTAAAAGGACCTTAAGGGAAGATTGAAGAAGTATTTTAATTCATTTACGCCTAACATTTTTCCTACTTTTACATTTTGGTCTATGTATGCAAAGCCATACAAATAGTGTCACCAACCTTGTCATTTCTTGTTTGATTAATAGTTCCACAATTTTCTAACACATTTCTCTAAGGCTCATGGCATCTATTCTGGATGTAACAATAACACTAAATTAAACATTATGTTACACTTGACCCCAGAATTCATAAGTATAGGAAAATAGGGTTGATCTTAAAGTTGACCTACTACAGTCCATTCCTTATGACCACACATTGTCTGTCAACTATATCAAATATAAATGACTGCAATTGTATAATTTAAAAATAAATCTTGCCATAAGTGCTAGAGATATTCACCTAATTTTTAGTCCAAAGTAGTTTGCTAAATTATCTCAGAGTGAGCCATCGCTCTACCTAGCCACTGTTTTTTCCCTCAATTGTACCATTTTTCTATGGTACAATTATCAAACAGGTTGATTTAATTAAAACAATGTATACAACATCATAAGAAATATGGCATGATCTCTATCAACTGATCAAGTTTTGAGCATTGGCTTAAGGTGGTACTTGTCCACAATTAGTATCTCAATTTTTGTAAATAGTGTCTAAAGCCTTGCATAAAGAGCATTTGTGCCTATGTTGAGGTTAGAAGCACCAAAGATAGAAAAGCATGTCCTCAACTTGTTGGCGGCTTGTTTCACTGCATTCTTCTTTTTCCACAAAGAGGCATAGGGCAATAGGTTAGAACAATATAACAAAGAAGAATGTGTGAAAGCTCAAGAAGAATCTAGAAATTTAACAAGGTAATATTGGAAAGCTTATAGAATCTAAACAATGGAATTTGTTCAAGGGGAAAAAATGAAATGAAACTAATGATTCTATGTTCAAGAACCAAGATATGAAATGTTGATGATCTAAAGCTAACTACTATAAAAGACTTCAATTAGGTATAAGAGCATGAGACTCTGAGTATTTGTAATTAAATATGAAACGAGGAAAACCTAGATGGTCTTTTTGCAAGTGGAAAAGAAAATTATGGGTTTATGAAGAAAAAATAGAATCCTTGGAAATTTTGAGCAACAAAAAGTAAAAATCTAAATTATCTCAAATTTACTAAGAAATATGGCATGCTATCAAATGGATCAAGTTTTGAGCATTGGTTTAAGGTGGTACTTGCTCACAGTTGGTATTTCAATTTATGTAAATAGTGTCTAAAACATTGCATAAACAACATAATTTTTTGTTCCTATGATGAGTTTGGATGCACCAAAGACAGAAAAACATGTCCTCAACTTGTCAATAACTGAATTTACTACATTCTTCCTTTTGACAAAGAGGCTTAGGATAATTAATTAGAACAATACAACAGAAAAGGAATTGTGAAGGGACAATAACTGTACAAAAAATTAATGACGTAATATTGGAAAACTTATACAATCTAAACTATTGGATTTGCTAAGGTGAAAAAAAATAAAATAAAAAAAAAATGACACCAATGGTTCGTTTTATGTTCAAGAGAGCAGATATGAAATGCTAATGATCTAAAGCTAATTACTGTAAAAGACCAATTAAGTATATAAGACCATGAAACTCTGAAAATTTGTAATTAAATATAAGATGATCAAAACCCACATGGTCTCTTTGCAAGTATAAAAGAACATCTAGGTTTGTTAAGAAATCAACTAAATGAATATTGAGAATCTTTGGAAACTTAAAGCAACAAAAAATAAAATCCTCTCCTTTTCATTACTTGCCAAAACTCAAAGACATATTCCTTATTGTCAAAAGAAGAGAAAAAAATAGTTACCAAAATGGGTATGGAAGGCCTGAGATTGAATTTATATGGTCACTTTGAATTAGATACATAAAAGTCATTAAGGTATGGAGACACTGTATCTTCTTCTAGGATCTGAACTACTTGGTTTATTGTTGGACGTTCTTTAGGATTGGAAGTTATGCACCGCACAATGATTTGTAAAACTGCCTTTACAACCACAATCACAACATGTATCAACAATTTCTTCCAGCATATTTTTCCTCAAATAGTGTGTTCACCTGCATTTGGAATGGGGATATCAATGTCATAGTGTGTATTCCATTCTATACTCAATTAGAAATGCAGTTGTCTAATCATGATGGTGAAGCTAGTAGTAAAAAATTTGGGCATTTTTGTTGAAAATGCAACAAGATGATGGAGCTTAGTGGAAAGGAGTCGCCTTCACTAAGTGGGCCCGCAGGCTATTTTTGGCGCAAAGTCTATTTTTAGACATATGGATCATGGTCTATGAGTTGCAGGATGCTATTTGTGGATGATTGGTCATGTTGGTAAAAATAGATGGACTTCTATTTTTAGACATATGGGCGGTTTCTATTTTTAGACTGCTAGGCTAAAAATAGAACAGTCGAATATTATTAGCTCATAATAATATTTGGATTATAAACATTATCTTATCCTCTTGGAGCACTTCAGTTCGAGCTACGGATGTGGCACATGCAATTGTCAGAAGGAAATACGCTTTTCTTATGGGTTAGTTGAGCTATTGCATGATGGACTTCAGTTAGAACTGAAGTGGTTGAGTTTGGTGGAGTTGATTGAGGAGTTGATGGAGTTGTGTTTAGTTTGACTTGGTTGAACTAGTTGTATTTAGTTTAACTGCGAATACACTAGTGATGAGTGATGTGAATTAATTATTAATTAATTCACTAATTATTAACTCATAAAGCAACTAAAGAATACATCAGTTAACTCAGTGCATGGACAATTCAGTGGAGACAGGTGTTAGAGGTTGAGATTGCTATCAGTTGTGACTATAGTTGTGCATGAGATTGTGCACATGCATGGATTGAGTATTGCCAATGAGGATTGCGTGGTTCAGCAAAGGAAATATGAGTTTGGTTCAGCCATTCATCATTATTCTCTTGCAGTATTGCGCAATGGAGGCAGGCAAAGCAGTGGAGGAGATTTGAACCTGTGATTGATTCAGATCTGAGCTAGTTTTGTGTGTAACAGGTGGAGATAGTACTGAGTACTTGTGAGGAGTATTGTACTATGTATTGTTACATGTTCTCAATCATAATAATATACAGATAGTGTGGGGTTTTCAGCGGTATGTTTTCCCCGGGTTACATATTGTGTTAATGTGCGCACGTGATTGATGTTTCATTGTTTTTAATGCTGCAAAATTGATGATCAACGTAGAGGAGGTTATGTATTATGCATGTATTCCGCAATAGTGTATAATCGGGATAATGTCTGTGAATAAGTGTTTAATTATTTAAAATTTCTACAATTTTAAATCACAAGTTCTTAGATTACTATGACTTTAAAATTAAATTATTATGATATCTATGACTTCAAAATTAAATTATCATTTTAATTATAAAATGATAAAATACAACATAAATTACCCATCCAACAACATTCAAACCTTTTATTACAAATTATTGGCATGTTGGCCATTTGCCACTGAGCAACTCTAACAAAACAACTCCAAAGTTGTATACATCAGATTCCTCTTTTGCTCACCCACTTTGCAGATACTCTCTCAATTGACTGTCATTGGATAAAAATATATGACTACCTTTGGTGATACAGAATCTCTAAATCCTAAAAAGGGGTAGAACTAAAGGAAATCGGTACTTGGTGCCAAGCAGCCAAATGTGCCAGCTATAATGGTGGCCACATGTGTCTCATCGTCTTCCAAGAATTTGGAAGACCGAAGTCTGATACATGTGACTCCAAATTCTCAACTAGCAATATATTGCTGGGCTTTACATCACGATGTACAATGCGAGGATAGAAATCTTAGTGCAGATAAGCCAGATTTTGATCTGCACTAAATGTTATTTTCAATCGAGCACTCCATTCGAGAGTTGATTTTGTTGATTCCAAACACCAAAATTCTAGATGCCAGACAATATTGAAAATATTATAACCTACCTTAAAATCAGAACTAAAGTCATCTCGAAAGATTTCATTGAATTTCACAAATTTCACATTGCCAATATACTAACCATGTAGTAACTCGTCCAAGCTTCCCAAAGGCAAGTAGTCATAGATAAGAAGTTTGGCCGATGGACAATTGCAATAACCTCACAAATTCACAAGGTTTCTATGTTTGATGTTTTCCAAAATCTCAAGCTCTCTTTCAAAGAGGCAATCTGATCTTTACCCCATTGTTCATAATTTTCTTCACTGCAAACGCACTATTGTCATCCATCACCAATTTCTACATGGTACCAAAGCCTCCAAACCAAATGATATCAATATCATCAAGTGTTTCAATTCTCTTTATTATATCCTGAGATGTATGTGGCTGATCTCCATGGAACATGACCAGCTTAGCATCTGTGATATAGCACATTTGAGAGAGATTTTTATCAATTTCCACCTGATAAGTTGAAAACAAGTTGAAAGAGATTAGCAAATATACTTGCTGGATATTTGTTTGCTGCAGGAGTTGCTGCTCCATTTTGGTGTAAGATTGCTTGACCCCATCATTCTTGTACAAAAAAAGTATCATAAGAAGAATAGGACAGCAAGAGCCATGCCCATTGTCATCATTGCTTCGATGAGGATTCTGTTTGAAACTAGCTCTGATGGCTTAGTTGATGCTGATAACATCAGTAAATCAGAGTCAAAATATATCAAGATGAGTTCCAAATTGTCCAAGACACTACGCAACAACAGTGGCACAAAGGTAAATTCAAGTTCAAAACTCTTGCTAGGGAAAGGGAAAATGAGCATATAAGACACCAATCTGAAGTCTTGGATATATTCCTTGGATCTACAGCACAATTGGAGTGGGATATTATAGCAGGGAATCCCAATGAATTCTTGCAAAGTGTGTCCAATCGTTGACCACATAAAGCCAAGTTTCCCAGGAACCTAAAAGTCACGTCCAATAAGTTATCGTCTTAGATTTTACAACAACAAACATGTTTCAAAAATTCATATGGAAAATTATTTGAATTTAACAAGAATATTATTTTCCTACTTGTTGATAAATCAGAATATGTTTAAACAGTTTACAAAATATATATTATAAAGCAAAATAGGAATTACTTGAAAGGATATTAGTGGATACTTAAAAAGGATCCAATCACAGTAATTTCTATGCAAGGTTAGTTATAAAATTGGAAAAAATCTTTAACACAGATTTATGAATCAATTTTAAAATTAATCTAATTTAAGGGTTTGCCAAAAATGGCCTAACACATAAGGATGCTTGTAATCATGGCAGTGACATACCTTTTGACTGTCTGTCAAAATAGATTTGATGTTCTGAACGTAAGTGCCACGGTTGTACTCGCCCTTTGGGAAAAGAGGTTCCACTTGATAGTACCAAGGCCGACCTGGTTCTTCCTGATTATGTGCTCTGCGTCATCACTGTGCCACCCCTCCACTTTCTGCACCCACTACCTCACAACCTTGTTAATCACGGTGCCTTTCCCTAGATGATTATGTTGGATCTCTGTGTATAGATACTCCACAACTTTCTCTGTAATGCCTGGACAGTATTGCGATTCCGGCATGGAGTGTTGGGCTTCATTGGGGAACCACCCATTCCCCATGGTCATGTTATTTACCCATTGTGCACTGATTGGCACCTGACTGGTTGGTGGATGGTTTTTTATCTTTTCCAAAATAAAATGTAATAGTTTTGAATAAGAAATCACTGTGTTAATATCTAAAACTTATGATATGAATATTGCCATTGTAATCAAATTACATCGTTATATCAGCTACAATATCCATCCAATTACATCGTGATATGCGTTACAAGATCCATACCCATATTGCTTAATAATGTAATAACTACTTTCCATTAAATAATCAAACAATAATGAATTTGATGTTGCCCATACCCATATTTCTTAATAATAAACAATAATGAATTTGATACTATCCTAGAAAATAAATTTGGTACTCTCCATACCCATGTTTCTTAATAATGTAATAACTACTTACCATTGAATAATCAAACAATAATGAATTTGATACCATCCGAGAAAAAGTTACAAATAAATTTATGTTGGTTAATAATGTAATAACTACTTACCATTGAATAATCAAACAATAATGAATTTGATACTATCTGAGAAAATCTATTAGAGTTACAAATAAATTTAAAATTCATTTCAGTTGAGATTTGTTTTATCGGATAAAATGTACAATTTATTTGTTAATATATATGTAAACATATATTATTAGATATTCTCATTAAATGTGAGTTATTATAATTATTATTTAAGGAAAATTATGTTATTTTAAATAATTTATTGATTATTTATAAATAGTTATTTTTTACTTTTGTTAGATTTGTTATTTATTTCTTTACATTTAAAAAAGATAAGCTCTTAACTAATAGAAGTAATTTTAGTTCTTACTCTAAAGACCATAAAATGTGGTTTCAACCTAGATAGTATCCATAAGAAAGTCAATTTTCTTTCTTTTAATTTTTTTATGTCTACATGTTTTGGGTTGTTAACCTATTTCCTTATATCTAAAGAAGAGAAGCATTTTTAGGTCTTTCTCCAACAACCATAAAAGTTAGTTTCAAGGTAGATAATATTCATAAGAAAACCAATTTATTTTATTGTTATGGTTGAAGATATCTTTAGTAGAGCCATCTATTTTTGAGCCCAGATGCCCTCCACAGCCCAAAGATCTTGTCATGTAAAGTTACATTTAAAAATATAAAAATAATAATTTAAATAAAAATAAATAAAATAGTAGTAATAAAATAAATTAATGTCAACCATAATTAAAATACTTCAATTTGCACCTTAACTTTACATAATTTTATATAGAAATATAAAGTAACCAAAAGTAAAAAAAAATTTACATTTTAGTATAAAGAAGAAATGTAATTTTTTCACTACTTATCAGTAAAAAAAATAATTTAAATGTAAATTCTTCAGTGTTTAATATGGAGATAACAAGAAATAGTATTATTGATATTACATAATGTGTAATTCATTCCACTTTTAGTTTAATAATAATAATAATAATAACAAATGATATTTAAAACCAAAATATATTAATAACAAAAGGTATTTAGTAAAATATTTAAATGTCCATATTGAATAACATAATTATATATATATTTTATATAGAAAAAAATATATAAAAATTCAATACTTTCGTTGAGTTATTTTTTTAACATGAAACATATATAGAGAGGGAAATACGGAGATAATTCTTATTCCATTAATAGCTACTTTCTAATTCAATGTATGAGAGATATTTGTAATTCTTTCAATGCTTAATATGAATTTGATATATAATATTTAGAAAATATTAATAATGAAAATAATTAAATGTAATGTCTAGAATGTGAATTATAAATAAAATATTTATTTATTTTCTAAATAAGACTAATTCTATTAATGTAACAAAAATGGTACAAGGAGGCACCAGCCTCTACAGAGCAAGCCTTAGATTATGCCATGTTTAACAACCAATAACTGAAAGTGACTACCCGCACTGGGGAAACCAGTCCAAAACTAGAAGTGTTTGCTGCCCACGCAGGGGTAACAACCTGTAATGCCAGAGTAGTATAGTTTGTCGAACAAACATCAAAATTAACAACAATTTCATAAAAGAAACAACAAAATAGACCCCTAAGGATGGGAGCCGGGAACCCAAAACCTAAAAAAAACTTTGGCCAGTTAGGTGTCAGTAGTAGGAGGAGGTTCTTCCACTATCAGACACCTGTATGCCTCCATGTCATCTTCCTCATCCTGTTGATCTCTCGGCGTTGCTTCCATAGTCTTGAAGCGGCCTGACTTATTTCATCCCTGAGCTGCGCCTGAGCGGTTCGGAGCTTTTTCATGACTTCTATGCGTCCCTGAGTTGCTGCTAGAAGCTATAAATAAAATATTTCAATGTCAACTCTCTCTCTCTCTCTCTCTCTATATATATATATATATATATATTTCAATGTCAACAACATATCTATTGTACCAATCTAGATCTACTTTAATTTCAGATCTGACAAGCACTGAGAGGAATCAAATCTCTCTTCACTCTAAAAGATGTTTGCATATCTAGAGATTTGATTCCTCTAGACCCTTGGTAGATCTAGAGTTAAGATGAATTTAGATTAATCTAGTAACATCTAGCCTTAATTCCATATAAAAAAATAAATATTATCATGATTATAAATTACCATCTTATTTACCATATTATTATTTTTAAAATTATCTAAAATACATAAAATCTAACCTTAGTTCCATGTAAAAACCGCTGGTCTTACTATCCATGGTTAGCGCAGCGCCGCGTCTGAGTACGGAAGAACAATACCTGCCGGGGTAATCTTTCTGTATACGAGCGAAACTGGTGGGGAGAGAGCGGCATAGGAGAAACATTATCCCGATCAAGTCAATTAGACGGGATCGACCGGCCTCGATCACCGAAAGAATCTCTTCCAGCTTTCCAATTCCCCCTATTTCCGAACTGGGGGATGAGGAATCGCCCAGGTTCATGATAAAATTTCATTTTTTATTTATTATAAAATGAATCCATTATATGAACTCAATAAGAATGGATCGTTGAGATCAGATCGAATCTTCAATCACAGAGAAAAATGGAAGAATCAATCTTTATGGGTCCTACTCAATATTATTGATAAAGCAGATGATTATTTAGATCAAATAATCGACAAACAATTGAGCCAAATCGATTCCAAAAATAAAGCTAAGTTTGTTGGCGATCTATCCGGCTGCCTTATCAGCGTTGTTTACTGCCCTCCGTTTTCTTGCTCGCCCGGACTCTTTAGAGAGCTGAAAGGGCTACCGAAAAGAAATGTTCTGGAATAAGAATGCCGGAATATCCCACCAACATAAGAGGGAAAGGCAGTGGCAGGAAAGGCAGCAGATACAGGCTTAAGCAGCTAATCCACTAACAAATGCTACAGTTGACCGAGTAAAAGTCGGTAGGGACTCACTATTCATATGGTGAGGAGAAGCTCCATGTCAATTTGCTTTAGTACTAGCTCCCACTAGCCTATATGGACACTACTAGCTTTACTACATGGTTGGTGTATACGCTCGTTAAGTCACCAACATGGCTCCTTTGGTTCCCATTAGAGTCTGCCCAATTAGCGTAGCGAAGGTTATTACAGCAGGGCAAGTCATGTATAGTGGGAGCAAGCCAACAAATGGCCCTACTATATAGAACTTATTATAATTTACCATCTTACTTACCATATTATTATTTTTAAAATTGTCTATCATACATAAAATCTATCATAGAAATAATATATATATATATAAATATAAATATTTTTATAGTTTTCTCTTTTTTGGAAATTGATTGATTGCATTGCCATACATGTTTATTTGGATATAATGGAGATGCTACAATAGTTATCTACATAAAAACCATTTAAATCAAATGGTATAGTATCATATACACAATTATAGCATTTTGTATATTGATTTTTTTAAATAAAAATATTAAAGAAGTAATGTTAGTATGATAAGTAGATGAGTTTAGTGAATACATATAATGTTTCTAATTTAATAATATTTTTGTGAATATTATTTTAATTTAATAATAATATTTATTTTGTTAATTAATGTTGACTCTATAAAATTATCTTAATAATATTTTTATGAATCAAATTCCAAGATGATTTAGAATTTGTTTTTACCCATCTAATTATCCTTAAACATATAGATGTATGAATATATAAATATAATATACAAGTACGTACGTATGTGTTTAATATAATTGTTTTCATATGCTTTTGGTTTGAAATAGTTTTTATTATTTAAAATGTTTTCTTGTAATATTGTAGTTTTTTTTGGTTATTTTGATTTTATTTTATTTATTAAAATATTTTGTAAAATTATTATATTTATTGTTATTTTAATTTTAATTCTACTTTATCTTATTTTTCTTATAGAAGCAGGTATTTCTCCTATTGGGAGCCTAGCTATGATTAGGTTTCTGTTGTACAAGCACAAATTCAATAACATAGACGATCATAGACTTCCTAAGCTAGCTTTAAATTCTAGCCAAAACTACTTAAAGCTCAATCGGGGGTGGCATAAAGACACAAGGGCCTGGTTAAACTATTGGGAGATCAACGAGAATGATGCATTGCAAAACATAAATAACATTAAAGATATTGTTACTTCTAAGTTCAAAGAAAAAATGTGTTGTGAGAAAGATTTAGCGGCTAAAAGAAAATTAAGTTATTATAAGAAGGTCATCAACCCCACCCTAGAAGATCAAAAGTATCTCTCTATTTTAACTAGCTCAAAGAAGAAAATTAATATAGCAAAGATTAGAACAAATTCTCATGAGCTCCATAGTGAAACAGGGCATTGGGCAGTTCCTAAAACGCCATGGATGGAAAGGATCTGCCATATATGTGAGAATAGGAACATCGGGGATGAAAACCACTTCCTCTTAGAGTGCCCCGCGTACAACCACATTAGATCTTAGTTTCACAATCTTTGTTACAATACTGACCTTCCTAGCCTTTTACAATGTCAAAATTATAGTGAGCTGGGGAGGCTTCTCTCCAAGCTTTTTGAGCATAGGAATAAAATCTTAAATCAAAATAAATAATTTGTTTCTTTAGGTCCGATAGACCAATGTTTGGTCTCAGCGGACGTTAACCATCATCATCATCAGTAGTTGTTGTTGGTTTTTTTTTATTTTATTTGATTTGATTTATTAAAATATTTCATAAAATTATTATACTTATTTTAATTTTAATTTTAATTCTATTTCATTTATTTAATAGTTTTTGGAAAAAATATTATGTGATGCTTATTAACTGAGAATTTTTTTAAGAAAGTGTATCAGTAATTTTTAAAATGAACATTATATTTTAAAATATATTAAGTTTTTAAAACATTTTATAAAAGAAAATTAGTGGTTTTTAAAGTAAATAAATTTATCTTCTGATCCGGGTGTGAATCGTTATAATATCTTTTTCGGGATTTATGACATGAGTGATAAGATGGGTAGATCAGCCGAAGGGTGGCCACCTCTTGTCCCAAGCGTGTGTGGTAGTTGGCGACGGACGACAGTTGGGAGTATGATGTTTAATGCGGTAGAGGGCGCTGTAGAGGTAAATCACCAAGTGTTGGAGGAATGAAACTCGTTTAATGCAATTACCCTGGTTTAAGGTGGTGGTCATAGTGGAGGTCTTTGGTGCTCGGAGGTCAGAACGTCGGCCTGCTCGGGTTGGTGTCGTCAGGTCTTGGACGGGCTTACCACCCTCTGGTTTATGGCACTAGTATGTGGGTTTGAGTGATCAGAGTGTGTTTTGTGGCTGTGGGTCGACCTTTTGGAACCGACCCTCGTTATCTCCTTATTGTGGGTTTGTCCAATGTTTAGTTAATTTATAACAGGCAAGATGGTGCGTTTGACCCCTGGTGCCTGCTCATCAGGAAATGGAAACCGGGGTAAGAAAAGGAAGAAAGAAATGAAAGGTGGAAGAGGCTCCCCCTCTGCCATGCCTCCGAAAAAAAGGGGCAGAAGGTCGGATGTACAGGTCATATGGGAAGCAGTGAAAGCTTATACAGTTGGTACTCCAGCCCAGGTGCGTCAGATGATTGCATCTTGGGAGTCAGAGCTTAACCAACAAGCAGAGACTGAAATGTAGGTGACAGACTGGTGTCTCTTAGCTTCGGATCCAGGGCATACCTGTGGCCATACCACCTAGTACAAGCAGGCAATTCTTTTGCATTGGCTCATGAATAATTTGATGTCTAAATCCATTATGACCGTGTTAACCAACACAACTAAGTTAGACCTCGGCCTCCAGGATATCCAAAAGGAATTGCAACTGATCCAATTCTAGATCTAGTAGTAGAATATTCGCATGGGTCGTATTGAGAAGCAACTCTTGTGTCTCTTTCAATCAGAGTTACCTGCTTCTAGTGCTAAGGACCCTGCTCCAGTAGAGTCCTCTGAAGATGAATAGTGTTTAGGATGTTTGATGACTTTTTTTTTTAATGTATATATATGATGTAAATGCTGAATAGTAGGTACTATTTTAGTTATTTTGTTGTGGATGAACCTTGGTACTTAGACACTCAGGTTTATAAGGCCAAGTTTGATAAACTTAAACTTATGAGATTTTGGATGGCTTATAATGTGTTTCGGTGGCCAACATATCTGGTTTCCCAATGGGCAGGTTGAGGACACCGAACTACTTTTTATGATTGTAACTTGCTTTGCTTATGAATGAAAGAAGAGGTCCTACGAAGCTTACAAAAAAAATGTAAATAAATTTATTTTATAGAATATATTATTTAAAAAAATACAAAATGATAAATTTGTTTTAGGTAAAGCATAGAAAATTTACCAAAATCTTAATTTCAACCCTTAAAATTTCCCATCATTAATGAATGCAATGTTATTGTGACTTTTATAAAAACAAGTAAAAATTTTAATATTAAAAAAACTTGTAGATTTATTCTACATTTTTTTTTTCAAATAAACAATTAGAATTTTAATATTATAACTAGCACAATCACATTAATAAATGTGGTTAATAAACGTCGTTAGTCCCATATAAAGCACATATATCAATTGTCAATAATATTAAGAATTAATGTTATTATCAGTAATATTAATATAAAACATAAGAACCATATTAATAATACTTAATATTATATTATTACTATTATATTAAATAATAATAATAATAATAATAATAATAATAATAAAGTAGTAATTATGAAATAAACATTTAATAAAAATCAAACAACAATTTAAATGTGGTTGATACGAAATTCAAGTTTAAGCACTCCACTAGAACACAATTATTAAACGTTAGCCTCTTCCAAAATACATCGAGACTGATAACATAAGTTGCTCCAATTCAAATAAGCAAGCTAATGATCACGACCATTCATGCTTTCCGACCAATCCCTTCTCGCACTGTCTTGCATTTTTGCATAACGTTGAAAAGGAAAAGATGATGAAATCTGCAAACCATCTATTGATTTCATTGTTGATATAGTTGTAAATGTCTGACCCTGCCTCTCTCCATCTCCAATATCTACAATGGCTCATTGCAAGGGAATAATGTTAAACCTAAGGGATAAATATTATAAACCCAAGGTATAAAAATCCCAAGATAAATATTATAAACCCTAAAATAAACATAGTTGACCATGATTTACCATCATTGATTTTCATACTGAGACGATGTTTGTCACAATGTGATGTTGGACCATAGTTGACCATGGTTGATTTTCATATTGAGACAATATTTGGCACATTATGACATTGAACCATCGTTGACCATGGATGACCATGCTTGTAAACCCAAAAGATTTGTATTAAAACGTAGGATTAATATTATAAACCCTATGAATAATATTATGCCCTAGGAATATGAGTCAAATAAACCTAGGGGATTGATATTATAAACCAATGGGAATAATAAACCCAAGGGAATAATTCTAAAACCCAAAGGTATTATAAATCCAAGGGATTAATATTATAAATGCAAGGTACATAAACCCTAAAGGGACTAATATTATAAACCCAAGGTATTAATACTAAAAACCCAATGAATTGATAATATAAACCCAACAGAATAATATTAAACCCATGCGATTAATATTATAAACCCAAGGTATATACACCCTAAGATAAATATTGTAAATTGAAGGGAATAATAAACCCAAGGGATTATAAACCCTAAGGAATAATATTAAACTTAAGGGATAAATAACCCAAGAAATATAAACCCTAAGATAAATATTTGTCACAATGTGATGTGGAATGTGGTTGACCATGATTGATTTTCGTATTGAGACAACGTTTGTCACAATGCAACATTGGACAATAGCAAACCATCGTCCATCGTGGTTGATCTCCATATTGAGACAATCTTTGTTACAATGCGACGTCGGACCATGGTTGACCATGGATGACAATGGTTGTGACAATGTGACATTGGACCAAGAGATAGTCTTTGTCACAATGTGACCATGGTTGACCATGATTGAACCCAAAGGTATTATAAACCAAAGAGAATAATATTAATCCCAAGGGATTAAAAACCCAACAAATTGATAATATAAATCCAAGGGAATAATATTAAACCCAAGGGATTAATATTATAAACCCAAGGTATATAAATCCTAAGATAAATATTATGAACCCAAAGGAATAATAAACCCAGGGGATTATAAACTCAAGGGAATAATATTAAACCCAAGGAATATATACCCTCAGATAAATATTATAAACCCCGAGATAAATATTTGTCACAATGTGATGTTGGAATATGGTTGACCATGATTGATTTTCATATTGAGGCAACGTTTGTCGCAATGGAATGTTAGACAATGGCTGCCCATCATTGACCATGGTTGATCTCCATATTGAGACAACCTGTGTCACAATGTGATGTTGGGCCATGGTTAAGACAACCTCTGTGACAATGTGATATTGTTTGATTTTCATATTGAGAAAATATTTATCGCAATGTGACGTCGGACCATGGTTGATCATGATTATAAACTCAATGTATTTATATTAAACCTAATAATTAATATTATAAACCCTATGAATAATATTATACCCAAGGAATATGACACTTTAGATTAATAAACCCTATAAATTATTATTTTATAGTTTTTTTAATGAAAAGAATCAAAATATAGTGCAAAATATTAAAAACAAATGAATAATAGATAATGATTTTTTCAAAAATAAATTCATATAAAATAAAATTACACGAAATAAGCATTTGTAAATTCATAAATTCATTTACTATAATCTCATTTGAATATATTAAATTTAAAAAAAATAGAACACGTGAAACATTATTAATGGAATTTTAAATCTATAAATTTACAAATTTTTAATGTATGTATATTTCAAAAATTGATAATTAATTCAAAAAAAAAAAACCAATTTTTACTTCATCTATTTTACTTAGAATCAATTTAAAATAAATGCATTTCAAATTTTAAAAACAAAAATACATTTCAAAACAGAGTCGTCTACGGAGGTGGAAGAATTGCCCGGATGGCTAAAAGTGGCTGGAATCCGGGCAAAAAAATTTCAAAAAATCGTGTAGAGGCAGTGTTTGAATCGTGTTTTTGATGGTGGAAATGGATTCAGCACCATCAAAAATGTCTAAGACACTTAAAATTTTGAAGTTTAACAACTATAACTTAGATTTACAAAAATCTTTGTTCGATTTTCTCTAAATATGACTGGAATTTCCATAACTTTTCGGGCAATTCCTCCGGCTAGTTAGACTACGGCTTTCAAAACATCTACCATAATTTCATAATTTCATAATTTATTAATCATGGAGGAACTTATTAATATAAACAATGTACTTCATAAGTAAAATATTTTAATGCCATATTAAGTAAAATATTTCAATGTCAACTAATATGTACAATGAAAAGAAATACTTTTTCATGGTTAAAACATTTTTAAGCATTTCAAGTAATGTCATTATTTTATGTTTGAGCTATATTTTTTTGGCAGTTTTATCTTTGAGATGCAAACATTTTTTTTTCAAATTTCGCATTTAAAAAAAATTACACAAGAATAAATTATCACTCTAAACACCTCTTATATTTTTAATTAAAATAGATCAATATTGCTCTTTAAATAAAAAACTAATAAGCGCAACTTTCAATTTGATTTTTTTTTTTTTTTTTTGAATGATTGCTAATTAATTTTAGAGCACAAATTCATTCATGCTACTTTACCTAATTCGATACTAATCCTACATCAAAAACCTAGGACATACCAAATTCATTGTTGAGCCACTTTTATACATTTGTAGTTGAAAAGTAAAGCAATCTTCCATAAAGAACTCCAAATAATTAACATCTAAACCACACTCAGTTACTAAAGTTATAGCAAACACATAATTGATCTCGTGGAGATTCATGGCATAAGCTGGTCAAACCTTGTACTCATTTGTGTGGCGACACATATTCCTCTCGAGATTCAAGGGCCTGTAAGTTGACCTCGTGATCTAATATCAAATGCCCAAACTTCTCATAGAGGTTTCCCACGTTAGATTTTCCATTATCTAACACCTGTAGCAACATACAAATATATGTATGTTCAGATACTAGTAAAGAAGGCAGGGAAGTAAGTTGTCGCCACGATTATAGGAAAATACCTTGTTATATATGGTATGGAAAACTTTGTTATTAATCAAAGAAGACATAACATTCACAACTTGTAGCACACATTCTTCCAGCGTGAGCAAAATATTGGAGTAGACAATATGATCTTTGAACACGTTGAGGGACATCTTAACACAAGAATGGATGGAATTTATTTGCACTGTAGTGAAGACGTATGAAAATACCTTGTTATATATTTTCTTATATATAAATGAATGTTATAAATAATAATGAGGAACTTCTTAGAATTGGAATAATCTCAACATGGAGGAACTTATTAGAATTGGAATAATCAAATCCCTAGGAAATTGGTGGGTGGGGAGCCACGTGGCACGCATATAAGTTTTTAAATTGATTAAAACTAATGGACCATTTTTCCAAATAAAATTTACTTACATTTAAATGAATGTTATAAATAATAATGAGGAACTTATTAGAATTGGAATGATCTCAACATGGAGGAACTTATTAAAATTAAAATAATCTCAAATGGGTGGAGAGCCACGTGGCACAAATCTAATTTTTTAAATTTATTAAAAGTAATGGACCATTTTGCTAAATAAAATTTTCTTATATATAAATGAATGTTATAAATAATAATGAGGAACTTATTAGAATTGGAATAATCTCAACATGGAGGAACTTATTAGAATTGGAATAATCTCAAATCCCTAGGAAATTGGTGGGTGGGGAGCCACGTGGCATGAATATAATTTTTTAAATTTATTAAAAGTCAATGCAACCTAACAGGTTCTCTAATACACTAGAGCCATCTCTAATACACTAGATGTAGAAATTTTGAATAACATAACACGTATTCACAGAGATTATCCTGATTATACACTATTTGCGGAATGGATGCATGATACATAACCTCCTCTACCATTGATCATCAATTTGCGGAATTAAAAACAATCACATGCGCACATTGAAACATCAATCACACATATCAACACAGTATGTAATGGGGAAAGCATACAGCTGAAAACCCCCAACTATCTGTATATTATAATGATCGAGAACATGTAACAATACATAGTACAATACTCCTCACAAGTACTCAGTACTATCTCCACATGCTACACACAAACCAGCTCAAATTTGAACAATTCACGGGTTCAAATCTCCTCCACTGTTTGCCTGCCTCTATTGCACAATCCAAGTTGAGAGTAGATCAGATCCAAGTTCGAATTCCCTTGGGTTGTACTGCGCAATCCTCATTGGAAATCTCAATCAATGATTGTGCAAATCTCATGCACAGCTATAATCACAACTGATAGTAGTCTCACCCTTTCACCCACCTCTAACACTTGTCTCCACTGAACTGTCCATGCATTGAGTTAACTGATGTATTCTTTAGTTGATTTATGAGTTAATAATTAGTGAATTAATTAATAATTAATTCACATCACTCATCACTAGTGTATTTGGCAGTTAGACTAAATACAACTAGTTCAACTAAGTCAAACTGAACACAACTCCATCAACTCCTCAATCAACTCCACCAAACTCAATCACTTGAGTTCTAACTGAATTCCATCATGCAATAGCTCAACTAACCCATAGGAAAAGCGTATTTCCTTCTGGCAGTTGCATGTGCCACATCCGTAGCTCGAACTGAAGTGCTGCAAGAGGATAAGATAATGTTTATAATCCAAATATTATTAAGAGCTAATAATATTCGACTGTTCTATTTTTAGACTAGCAGTCTAAAAATAGACTCCGCCCATATGTCTAAAAATAAAGGTCCATCTATTTTTACCAACATGACCAATCATCCATAAATAACATCCTGCAACTCATAGACCATGATCCATATGTCTAAAAATAGACTTTGCGCCAAAAATAGCCTGCGGGCCCACTTAGTGAAGGCGACTTCTTTTCACTAAGCTCCATCATCTTGTTGCATTTTCAACACTCCCTCTCAACAAGATATGGATTATCTGCAACCCCTATCCTGCCTCTGTGGTATTCGAATTTGCTCCTGGTGAGCGCCTTCGTCAAGATATCAGCATCCTGATCCTCTGTGGGAATGTATGAAAGTAACATGATTCTCCGCTGCACACAATCTTTGATATGATGGTACTTGATGTCGATGTGCTTGGATCTATCATGAAATACTGGATTAGCCGAGATTTTAATGCAACTCTGGTTATCACAATAAATCACAGTAGGCTCCAAGTGTGACCCGAACAACCCGACCAGGATCTTCCTCATCCATATAGCCTCACATGCAGCCAAACTTGCTGCCATATACTTGGCCTCTGCTGAACTGAGTGCCACGGATATTTGCTTCATGCTGTACCAAGAAACTTCTGTCAACCCGATATTGAAGATCCTTCTAGATGTGCTCTTTCTGTCCGTTGGGCTCCCTGCCCAATCTGCATCCGTGAAGCCACATAGCTTCACCTCATCCTCCTGTCTGTACCACAATCCATATCCTGATGTGCCTATGAGATAATGCAATACATGCTTGCCTGCCTTCCAGAAGAGCTTGGTTGGCTTAACCATAGCTTGTGAAAGCTGGTTAACAGCATAACATATATCGGGTCGTGTATTGACCAGATACATAAGCGAACCCACCAACTGTCGATAAATAGTGGCATCCACTACCTCTGCTGAAGTAGCATCCTCCTTCCTCCAACCTCCAGGAAGAGGAGTATCAATAGGCTTGCAGCCATGCATGTTGAACTTCTCCAGTATCTTCCGGGCATACTTACCCTGAGAAACAAATAGTCCATCACTGCGCTGCCAAATTTCCAATCCCAGGAAATAATGAAGGAGGTCCAAGTCCTTCATCTCAAACTCTCTAGCAAGATCCTCCTTGCATGAAAGTATCAACAGCTCATCTCTCGTCAAAATCAAATCATCTACATAAAGTACAATGATCAACAACTTACCCTCCACCACAATCTGGTATAGGTTAGGATCCGCCTCACTCTTGGAGAATCCAAGTCCGGTGAAATAACTATCTATCCGTGTGTACCAAGCACGAGGTGCTTGCTTCAACCCATACAACGCTCTCTTGAGCCTGCACACATGCGACTTGCTGCTGAAGATCTTGAAACCTTCGGGCTGCTCTATGTACACCTCCTCCTCAATGACTTCGTTGAGGAACGCAGTCTTCACATCCATCTGATGGATGTGCCACCCCATTTGCGCTGAGAGAGCAAGAATAGTCCGTATGGAAGAATACCTTGCGACAGGTGCAAAGGTCTCGGGCAACAAATCTTACCTTGTACTTCTCCACACTCCCGTCAATTGCCTGCTTCACTTTGTAGATCCATCTCGAACCCACCACTGATTTCCCCTCCGGTCTTGGGACAATCTCCCATGCACTGTTTCTGACAATCGAATCATACTCTTCCACCATGGCATCTACCCATGCGGGATCCTCCACAGCTTCCTCGAAAGAGGATGGCTCAGTCACGACACATTTTCTCACAAGAGCCATGTATCCAGTGTACCAATCACGTGACTGTCTTTGTCTGTGCTGTGCTGTAGGTGGTCCTACAACCTTCTCTGCATCTTGAGCCAGTCGCTCAGCTTCTGTAGTGCGCTTTCACCCTCTGATGGTTGGCGCTGCATGAGTGGTTTCTTCCACTCCATGAACTTCATCTTGTGGCTGATCCACATCCTGAAGCTCATCCTTAGGAACTAATAGCTCCTCATCTGCATGCAAGTGTGGCTCCCTCTCAAGCGAACACTTCATGGCTTTCTCCTCCTGAAATTTGATATCTCGTCGCACAACAGTCTTGCGACTGTCTGGAAAATACACATGATAGTTGTGGGGCGTATCAGTGTACCCCACAAATATCCCAACCTCTGCGGTCGGCTCCAGCTTCTTCCTGGCATCCTTCGTCACATGCATGTAAATAGGAGAACCAAAAATCCTCAAATGGGAAATATCAGGCCTCTTACCAGAATAAGCCTCCTCGGGTGTACTCATGCCAAGTATCTTGTGAGGACAACGGTTTTGCACATATACTGCAGTATTGCATGCCTCCACCCACAAGTGAAGGGGTAGGCCCTGATCATGCAACATCGCCCGTGCAGCACCCACGATCATTCTGTTCTTCCGCTCAGCAACCCTGTTTTGCTGTGGGTTATGGGGAGCTATGAGCTCTCTTCGAATCCCTTCTACGCTGCAGAAGTCCTTGAACTCGCCAGAGATGAATTTACCACCATTGTCGCTCCTAAGAGACTTCACCTTCTTCCCCGATTCCTTCTCGACCAGTGCTTTGAACTCACAGAACTTTGAGTATGTCTCGCTCTTCTTCTGCATGAAGAAGATCCATCACTTTCGAGAGAAATCATCAACAAAGATCACATAGTACTTGTGCTTTGCTGTCGAAGCTACTGAGAAAGGTCCACACACGTCTGTGTGAATTCTCTCAAGGATCGTTGTGGCGTGACTATCCTTCTCGTGAAAGGTGGCTTTCACAAATTTTCCCAAAGTACACCCCTTGCACTGATCTGACTGCGCAAGAGTGCCTTTAGGAAGCCCAGTAGAAATCTGTTGCAGTATCTTCAAGGCTCCATGGTGAAGGTGGCCCAATCTCTGGTGCCACAACTCGCCATCATACCAATCCTTCTGCCTTGCATGCCATTGCTGCGGAACCATCTACATGCAATTAATAAAGGTTCTTGACTCGAACCCCTATCTTCTGGGTTTCTCCAGTTGTCTTACTACGCAGGAAAGCCTTTCCCTCCCTGAAGACAACATCATATCCCTTGTCTTCTAACATCGCCATAGAGATAAGATTCTTCTTCAATCCTGGAACATGCATCACTTCCTTCAATACAAATGGTTTACCAGACTCCCTCTGAAAGGAAATGGTACTGATACCGGTCGCATTGTATCTACCATCATCGCCCATCTTGATGTGCACTCCAAGATCTTTCTCATCCAGATCAGAAAACAAATCTCGATCTCCTGTCATGTGAAAAGACGCACCACTGTCCAAAAACCATACTGATCCCATCACACTTGATACCAAGCATGCGATTAGCGAAAAATCCAGCTCAAACTGCGAGGCTAAGGCCTCTCCCGCTGCAGATCCAGCAGCTTGCTTATTTTTCTTCTTCTGCGGACAATTTGTGGCATAATGTCCGTGCTGGTGATAGTGAAAGCACTTCACCTTGGACATGTCCTGCTTCTTGCCTTTCGCACTGGAATGAGAAGCTTTCTTGTTCTTCCCCTTCTTTGCTTTGGCAGCCAAAGCGCAATTTTCTTCATCAGATGCCTTTGATGAAGATCCGTCCCTGGTATTCCGCCTGATCTCCTCTTGCACAAGATCAGACCAAAGTCTCTCCCATCCTGGCAATTTCTCCCGACCATTGACAGAGTCTTGATAGGAATGCCAACTCTTTGGAAGACCAAGGAAAGCCAAGCTCACCAAGTCCTCATCATCGACAGTCACCCCCACACTTCCCAGCTCATCCCGACATTGGGTGAACTTCGTGAGATACTTGGGCATACTGTCTCCTTTCTCACACTTAATGTTTCTGAGTTTATCCTTGAGCGCCAACTTCCTCTGGTTGCTCTTGCTTTGGAATAAATCTGTCAACGCTTTCCACATCAAGTATGGAGAAGCCTTTTCATGCAGGCTGGATACAATGTGATCCTTCACGCCCTCCAACAGAATCCTTCGACACTTTGCTGTCTTCTTTTGCCAAGCCTCAACTTGAGCAACATCAGTAGGCTTTGGGACCTCAGCCTCTATGAACTCCTTCAACCCATTGTCATCTAACACCGCCTCCATCTTGTCTTTCCATGCAATATAATTTGCGCTGCCTTCAAGGGCATACTCCAATCACAATCCGTTGAAAGACATTTCAACTTCGACACCAAGAAAACACTGCTGCAAATTCGAATTCCACCAGCTCAAAACTCAACTGCTTCTAATCTAAAATTCGTGAGAAAAAAATATTTCTCATACAGAGATTGAATGTATGGGCATTTACCGAATATCTCACCTTCCAAAAGAAGGATGAATCCAGAGGCTACCTGGCCCGTTTACAGATTCTGCTTGAAGAAATAAAATGTAATCACTTTCTGTATAATAGATCTGATGATCAACTTCGCTCTGATACCATGTAGAAATTTTGAATAATATAACACGTATTCACAGAGATTATCCTGATTATACACTATTTTCGGAATGCATGCATAATACATAACCTCCTCTACGATTGATCATCAATTTGCGGAATTAAAAACAATCACATGCGCACATTGAAACGTCAATCACACATATCAACACAATATGTAATGGGGAAAGCATACAGCTGAAAACCCCCAACTATCTGTATATTATAATGATAGAGAACATGCAACAATACATAGTACAATACTCCTCACAAGTACTTAGCACTATCTCCACATGCTATACACAAACCAGCTCAGATCTGAACAAGTCACAGGTTCAAATCTCCTCCATTGTTTGCCTGCCTCTACTGCGCAATCCAAGTTGAGAATAGATCAGATCCAAGTTCGAATTCCCTTGGGTTGTACCGTGCAATCGTCATTGGCAATCTCAATCAATGATTGTGCAAATCTCATGCACAGCTATAGTCACAACTGATAGTAGTCTCACCCTTTCACCCACCTCTAACACTTGTCTCCACTGAACTGTCCATGCACTGAGTTAACTGATGTATTCTTTAGTTGATTCATGAGCTAATAATTAGTGAATTAATTAATAATTTATTCACATCACTCATCACTAGTGTATTTGGCAGTTAGACTAAATACAACTTGTTCAACTAAGTCAAACTGAACACAACTCCATCAACTCCTCAATCAAATCCACCAAACTCAATCACTTGAGGTCTAACTGAAGTCCATCATGCAATAGCTCAACTAACCCATAGGAAAAGCATATTTCCTTCTGGAAGTTGCATGTACCACATCCGTAGCTCGAACTAAAGTGCTGCAAGAGGATAAGATAATGTTTATAGTCCAAATATTATTAAGAGCTAATAATATTCGACTGTTCTATTTTTAGACTGGCAGTCTAAAAATAGACTCCGCCCATATGTCTAAAAATAGAGGTCCATCTATTTTTACCAACATGACCAATCATCCATAAATAACATCCTGCAACTCATAGACCATGATCCATATGTCTAAAAATAGACTTTGCGCCAAAAATAGCTTGCGGGCCCACTTAGTGAAGGCGACTTCTTTTCACTAAGTTCCATCATCTTGTTGCATTTTCAACACTAGAGCCATTGATAAACATTAAGAAGAAACATATGTTGAGCATATTCCCTTGAGAATCAATCTAGGCCCTCAATTAAAAAAAGTCAACAAACTTCCTTCCATCTAAAGTTCATATGTATACGCCTATCAGCGAATGAAAGTATGGTTTCTAGGCAAGAAACCTTACATAGTTCTTCATGATCCATTATTATACAACATTCAATAGTCCATGATATAGATATTATATGCTTATGGCATTTTTTGTCGACTAATATAAATAGATGGGTATCATAATCTTTACAAAAAACTCCTAATAACAACTTATATCTACAAAACATAACAAATTATCAAGGTGTGGTGATTTATCTAGTAGATGGCGATCCTACCTCATCGAATTATCCTTACAACCCATTTTCATTGTCCTTGAACTGTTGGTCTTGTCCCCTAACTCTTCTAGCCTTTTTCTTTGTTGGTCCCTCATTGGTCTCAGACTCCTCCAGGGTTTCCTATGCTCTATTGTTGGGTTTTTCTTCTACTTTTATCAGTTTATTATCCATTGCAGCCATCCCTATTTGAATCTCAACTTGAAATTTCTCCATCTTGATTTACATCAATTCATACATCTTTTCCATTAATAATTGATATGTCTACCTTTCTGTTTCCTATGAAGCACTCTGTTGTTGCATAACATTAATCAACAATTCTGTAGCCTCCAACAAACATTTCAGGAAATGGTTGATCTTGGTTTGCTCATGCCCATGAGATGGAGTTCCTGAGTCCACCATGAAAGGTCCTCTCGTGAAGCACTATTAAGAGTGACACTGAACCATATAAATCCACCCCACCCCTTTTTTTCCATCTTAAGACATTTAATTACAGAGCTACATAATGCATAACGAAATCCTAGTGATATTTTGAAAAATATTGTCGAAAATGAAGAATAAAATAGAGGAAAGGAAGAATTAAAGCCCTTCTAAAGTGAATTGAATGGTTTAACAATGTTGATGCATTTTCCACATGATTCCACCAATTTCTATCGTTAATAATAGTTGGACCCTGTAGCCACTTGTGCGTGCATGTGGATATGTCTATTCACTAGTTGCGATGTTGTACAAGACAATGGGACACTTTCGTCAATATTTTCATTTGAAGATTTAAGGGGGAGATGCCATTCCTTCCTTGGGATTGTCGATATTCACACCATCATCCACTTGTTTAGAGATGGGGCAATTGGTATATATCCCAATGTGAAAATTTGATCATTTATTTGTTTATAGGGGCCATTATTTTTTATACCTTGATCTAGATATTTGTCCAATAATTTCACAGTAAAGGGAGGTTTATTGTCAACCTTTGGTTTATCTCCAATAACCCTTGTTCCAATGTTGTCCCTTTGTTTTCCATTGCATTTGATTCTATATTTAGTTGCCTATAAGCATGGTATAATTCTGTCTGTTCAAAATATTGGATTTGTAAGGTAATTCTTTACAAGATGGGGAGGAAGGTGATGTTATGCAATCACGTTGCTTTCCTCACTACTGAATCGCCATCATTGAGTATCCAAACACCATAATTTTGGATATCTTTCTTTCTATTGCTAATTCTAATCCTTGCCAAAGTGCTAGACATTCAACTTAGTTGTTAGTTTTAGTGCCTAGAACCCAAGCGTATTGTAACTCTAATTGTTCATCAGGGTGATAGATAACCCCTTCCACTCTTTCCACCCCTACATTTATTCTACAATTATATTATATGTAAATAAAAGTAAAATTTTAATATTAAAAATTAATTATAAAATTTGTTCCATTTTAAAATTTTATTGCAATTTTTAAATTTCAAACAATCATGATAAATTTTTTAATGTTTTTTTTGTAACCGAGAGGAATCAACAACTAGGTTAGTCTCGTACACAAGGTCAATTGTGGATGCCACCACTTTAACTTTGGGGCCTACGACCTGTCCTCCTCTTTGTAGATTAGGTCACGACTAGGGGATTGAACCTTGGATCTCTTGGTTTGCACGATTTCACATCACTTAAATCACCAATTGAGCGACCCCCTTGGGAAAATTTTTTAAACGTTTTTAAACATATTATTATTATTTTAATATTAATTTTGATTTGACATAAATATAATTAATTATTGAGAGGGATTTATTTCATAAGGGTTCTTCCCACTTATAGTTGTATTTCCTTTTTTCTATATGCCTCTATCTTAGTGCACAACCATGGCATAGGTTTCAGGGGGTGTAATCCCATCCTATAAGAATGTAGTAAGCAGGGATTGTCTAACACAAAGGTTCACTACTATGGCACCTCGTTGCTCACCACCAAAAAATAATGAACACACTAAACTAGATCTAGCTACAAAATACAAGGCCTTGATGGGTGCTTACTGGTAGAATCAAAATCAAGGAATATGTCTTCCCAAGATAGTAAAAGATCCTAAATTTAGGGTCAAATTCGATATCCAGAGAATTGCATCTAGTACATGAAGAACAATGCCTTGTTTTGTAAGTTCATAGGCATATGGTTGATAGAAAGAGACTTAATTACTTGGATTCAAAATAAAGGGTAACCAAAAGGGTAGGTTGATCTACAAATGGAGGAAAATGGTATTTTTACAATCATCTTTAGAAATCTGGATGACCACACTAGGATTATTGAGAATGGATCATACTTTAACAATTATGGCCTATACATGTGCTTCATGAAAGAGAGATACAACCTTGAAAAGGAGGAATTTCTTGCAGTTCCTATGTGGGTGAGGCTTTTATCACTACCAAGGTAGTTTTGGAATGAGGAAGTCTTGGAAGGAACATGGAACACAATCAGGACTTTCGTCAAAATCTTGAAAGCGACTAAGAGATGTGTAACACCCCCTCCTCCAAGTTCCACCCAAGAAACCTATCAGCTAGGGTAAACATGCGACGAGAGAGGCTACTATAAGGGATTCAACTTTCTTGGTGACCTTAAGGAAATGGAACCGACAGAACATATCAAACAAACCCATCCACATCAGCAACAACACACTCAGGAGACATGCCAACCACTCAGACATCCTATCCATGAATCCCGCTGATGATTTAATAGTTTTAACCCAGATTCACTCTCATGCTATATGCATGACAATGTCAAGAAACCCAAAGTCACTCTCATAGGCCTATGTGCCAGCGACTGTGGAATTTTCTCAGCAGACCTGTGTCAGCGACCCCAAGATTTGAACCACTTTTCTAGCCCAAAATCTTGGCATCTATCCATAACTTGATACAACCTTTAGAATCCATAAAATACATGATAAAAATGCTAATAAATCAAAATCAACCTTAGGACTAGGCCTAAGCATCCCCAACTGAGACTGACATTCTGTCAAACACTTTCCATCAATGAAAATTATAGGTCTAGGATACAAGATAGAGCATAAATGATTGAAATAACTTATGAAACATAACCATAAGAATCACCTCTTTCTCCATTGAACTATTATATAATCAATTCAGCCTTGCATCGATCCATTTAAAAATTACAAGTAAATACATGAAATAACCATGACATGAACTAGTCATTTAACCATGCTTATAACTAACATAAAACCATATAAATATCAGAGATATGACAACCATTAAATCCACATATATACCAGTGAAAAAGTAAGAGAACTTAGATTTTGTTAATCATAGGCAAATCTGACCAAGTTCTGGACTTCCACGTACCACTCGACCACTCCACCCTCACCAAACTGTGATCACACCAAAACCGTTGCTCCGATCACAACCAAACTGAACTTGGAATGCCATCTAGAATCCATCACTATGCTTGATGAATTTTTTGTCTCCTTGTCTCTTAGGCTCTACCACAATCCAATCCCGTATCACTAGGCCCTAAACTGAGACCAGTCTCTCAGGCTTTACCACAATCCAAACCCGAATCACTCAGCCCTAAATCGAGACTCCTCCCTTAGGCTTTACTATGTATCTCACCAAAACCGATCAAGGGATTCTTAGGCCTTTGGGAATGAACCTCGAGACCACCTCCGCCTCGAATTCTGAAATCCATCCGGCAAACCAAAGCTCAAAAACAAAAATAAACATCACAACACCATGGCATCCGGAAAAGGCAAGGCTAGTTTGAAAACCATTGTCATAACCCGACAAAATCATGCCACCTACAACAAGAGAACCATACACCAACATGCAAAGCCATGCATGTCAAAACCAGCTAGGAAATCACACATGCAAAGGTTACTTGCAAGTATTCTTGTTGAAGTTACTTGATCTTTCTCTTCTTCCTTGATCCTTGCTTTCCTTGCTTTCCCTTTGCTTGCATTTCCTTCCTTGATCCAAGCTAGAGTGCTCCAAGAAAACTCTAAGTGACCAAGAGTGAGAGAGAGAGAATAATGATAGAGCTCCAAACTTGAATTCACAAAAGGTTACCAACTGACCCTCAAAAGCCTTTTTATTAATGAGGCCTCTAATTTCTTCATTTTCCATTATTTTTCTTCAATTTCCTCCTCACATGTAACTTGCGACCTTTCACCTTACTTTTCTCCTAATTTCCTTTATTTTCATAAAAAAATGTGCCAAAAATGCCTTTTTTCCTTTAAATGCCTTTACCTTAGCCTTTGCCAGTTTTAATTAGCCAAAACACACATCCAGTGATGCTCGTTGGGATATTTTTGCCCAACATTCAGCTTGGAATAAGTGTCCCTTAACCGCGTCTTATTTTGCCTTTATTAACTTTTATTACATGAAAATTTCACCAGGGTTGTTATAGAACCCTTCCCCTTGGGGAACACCGTCATCGCTGTTAAACCACACCAAAACATCATGAAAACTGCTGAAAAGCAAACATACTTCCAATGGAGCTTTATAAATTAGCTCGATGTAGTACTTACAATGAAAGACATGCTCAAAGAAAAACATCATGATGACATGACCATATAACAGCCATAATAACATGACACCCATACTGCTTATGGATCTTTATAACTTATCTCATGGAAGAATTTACATCTGTATACATATACATACATATACCAAAACATCAGCAAAATATATGTCAAACATATACTAACATCAAACCAAAATTGTTTGCCTCAACCGACAAACAATGAAGGATACAGGATCCACATCTGATTTTCCATCTCCCATGTAGCTTCTTTAGGCCCAAAGTGCTTCCATTGCACTTTAACTTGCTCTATGGATCTGTTCGTGAGCATGAGATGTTTTTGTTGCAATATGCATTGAGGCTCCGGCTGGAACTCTCCTTCTTTCTCCACCTGCAATACAAACCAATCAATAACATGATCAACATCCTTTATATACTTCTTAAGTAATGAAATATGGAAAAAACCATGGAATTTCACTGTTGGAGGTAGTGCAAGTCGGTATGCCACCGGTCCAATCCTCTCAAGGATCTCAAAAGGCTCACAATACCGTGGTGCCAATATGGCACATGAACCGATCCTCAAGTAGATTTTCTTGGGCTTGATGAGCAAATACACATGATCCCCAAACTGAAAATCATTGAACACCCTGTACTGATCCGCATAAATCTTCTGTCTATCCTATGTTTCCTTTAGATTCTTCTTTATAATGTGCATTTCCTGCTCCATGTCTACCAACATGTCCGGTCGAATAAGTACCTTATTCACTGGATCACTCCAACTGATAGGAGTGTTGCAACTCCATCCATACAATGCCTTGAAAGGAATCATCCTCAATGACTCTTGATAACCATTGTTGTATGCGAACTCAACTAATGGAAGATAATCCTCCCATTTCTTCTGCTGGTGCATCACATACATCCTTACATATCCTCCAAGATCATATTGAACCTATCTGTCTATCCATCTGTTTGCGGATGACAAGTTGTACTGAAGGCCAATTCTGTGCCCATGCCTGCAAATAGCTCCTTCCAAAACTTGGAAGTGAACTTTGCATCCCTATCTGAAACAATCTTCTTTGGAACACCATGCAATCTCACTATCTCTCTGATGAACACCTATGCTACCTCACTGAAATGAAGTGAGCTACCTTTCTCAACCTGTCAACCATGACCATAATAGAATCATGCTGCTTTATTGTCCTCGGAATACCTATAATGAAATCCATGGAAATAAAATCCCATTTCCATTCTAGAACCGCTATAGGTTGTGGTAAACCACCTAGATGCTTACATTCTGCCTTGACCTGTTGACAATCTAAACATCTAGCCACAAACTCTGCCACTTCCTTCTTTAGATTCGGCCAATAGTAGAACTTATCCACCACTGTCAACATCTTCTGATATCCTGGACGACCCTAGTATGGCTTGGCGTGAAACTCCCTCAAGCTAAGCTTCTTGAGATCACTGCAATTTGGTACATAGATCTTTTCTCTAAATCTCACCAAACAATCTGCCATTAGACAATAGTCTGCATCCCGATCACCTATATCTGTACCTGCACCTATACCTATGCTCTGTTGTAACCTGTGCATAATCTCCATGTATTTGTCATCCCTTTGTCCTGCCTGCAAGATCCTATCCTGCAACTCTATCCCATAAGAGCTCAAAACTGCTATATGATTTACCTATACCTTCCCGCTAAGAGAATCTGCAACCCGGTTCTCCTTCCCTTTTATGTATATGATCTTGAAGTTGAACTCACTAAGGGTAGCCAACCATATAGCTTGCTTGGCATTTAGATTAGACTGATCAAACAAATACCTCAACCCACTGTGATCGCTCATTACTGTAAACCTCTTGCCAAGAAGATAGTGCCTCCACATATTTAATGCATGTATAATCATTGCTAGCTCAAGATCATGCGTTGGATAGTTCTGCTCGTGCTCATTCATTTTTTGTGACTCATAGCACACTACATGTCCTTATTGAATGAGAACTCCTCCAATTCCTCTCTTGCAAGAATATTATACACTACAAACTCCTTGTCCAGATCTGTAATAATTAGTACTAGTGTATGTGTCAACAACTGCTTAACTTGCTCAAAACTAGCATCATATTCTTCTGTCCATTCGAACTTCTTACCTTTACACTGCAATGATGTGATAGGATATGCAATGCATAAGAAGTTCTTGATGACCTTCCTCTAGTAACTTGCAAATCCCATAAATGATCTCACCTCATCCACATTCTTAGGATATGTCCACTCCATGATGGCCCTTATCTTTTATGCATCCACTTCCTTGCCATCCTTGGTGACAACATGCCCCAAATAATGTGCCTCAGTCTAAAATAAGTTGCACTTGCATATAACTGATGCTCTCTTAGCAATCTCAACACTGGTGCTAAATGCTCAACATGTTCTTCCCCATTCTTAGAATATACATGTATGTTGTCAATCAATACAATAACAAAATTGTCCAGATAAGGACGCAACACACTATTCACCAAACACATAAATGTAGCTGGAGCATTAGTCAAACCGAATGGAACAACAACAAACACATAATGCCCATACCTGGTCCTAAATGCAGTCTTGAAGATGTCCTCTTCCTTGATGTGTACTTGATGGTATCTCAATCTCATGTCGATCTTAGAGAAAACTACTGCTCCCTTCAACTGATCAAAAAAATCATCGATCCTCGACCACGAGTACCTGTTCTTGATGGTCGCTTTGTTCAACTTCTTGTAGTCAATGCATAATCTGAGAGTACCATCTTTATTCTTCATAAACAATACCGGTGCGCCCCAAGGTGATACACTTGGCCTAATGTACCCCTTTTCCAACATTTCCTTCAGCTGCAACTTTAACTCAACCAACTCAGGTGCGCTCATACTGTAAGGTGATTTTGATGCTAGAGCTTCCCCTAGCACAAACTCAATAGAAATTCTACCTCCCTATGAGGCGGAAACTATGTAATGTCCTCAAGAAATACATCTTGAAACTGCTGCAAAACTAGGTACCTACTCAACACATCGACATCCTCAACCTCCTTACCCTTGTCACTAGAAATGTGTACTACAAACATCACACAAAAATTTCTACAACTATGCTTAGCCTGCATAGTGGTAACCATCCTCACTGATGTAGGCTTCTTCTCCCCTTGCAAAGTCCTCTTTTCTCCACTATCATCCACACACTCAATGGCCTTGTTGAAGCAATCCACTTTGGTTCTGTGAAGGTATAGCCAATCCATACCCAAAATCATATTGTACAATCCCATTGACAATACATTCAAGTGTTCTATTGTAGGAATACCATTTAACTCAAATGCACAAGCTCTTACCCAATGATGAAATCGCTTCTTCGTACCTTTAGCCAACTGCACCAACCAATATTTTGCGTGCACTTCTTTTCTCAAACCACACTTATCCACCAGGTCAAGATTAATATAACTGCAGTTAGATCCAGGATCAATAAAAATAGAAACAACTTGATCGCAAATCTTACCGTCCATCTCAATGATCGATGCCTGATGATATTCTTGCCTATTGTCCATAGCTACATAGATATGAGGAATGCTATGACCAACATCACGAACTGTATGCGCCTCCTGAGCATTGTAGATATGGGGTTTACTACCACTCTGATACTACAGACAATCCCTCTTACGATGATCCTTACCACATATCCAACACTGTAATAGTTCCCTACCACCGCCTCTAGCTTGTTGCTCTCCACGTCCCTTATCAGTTATATTGAATCTCTTGTAAGGAACTGCATTTTCTTTCTCACTTGCATTTTGAGGTCTTCCTCTCTTTGCTGGCCATTTTCCTTTAGCTTTGTGATTTCTTTTCAAGTCATGCTTAGGCTCCACTTTGCACTTCGACTGCTCATAAAAATGCTTCAACTTTTGGATGGCCTCCTCCAACGATCTAGGCTCATTGAAATCAATCCAGTATCTATATGCAACTACAATTCCACTAATGAATCTATGAACATTGGCCTTATCCTCCCTAACGTAAGGCACATATCTAAACAACTCCAAAAATCTACTAGTATACTCATCATCTTTCCTAGAACCCATCCGCAACTCATAAAACTCCTTAGCTTTGTCATCATAGTACCTCTCAGACAAGTACTTCTTCTTGAAGAGCCTCTCAAACTCATTCCAAGTCAAATCTTCCTCATGTATACATTTGAAATTCTTCACGTCTTCCCGCCATATATCCACTTTAGCTTTGAAATTGAAAGTGGCTATCTTTGCTTTCATTTTTCTGAATAATCATTCAATCGAAAGAATTTCTTTATACCAAGAAACCATGCTTCTACATCTTGTGATTTCTTCATTCTCCATCAAAGGTAGGTGGAGTTTCCTTCTTAAACTCATCCAGCAAGTATCTCTATCACTCCTCCTGTAAGGATGATAACACTGACAATCATGATGCCTATCATAACCATAACTGGAATAGTATCTGTGTCGATCACCTCTCCTATTTGGAGTGTCCAATAGCCTGCCATCTCTTATCTTGTCAGATCTATCGGACCTGTGTCTACTAGTAGACCTATTACCATATGCCCCATTATTACTGTTATCACCCCAAGAAACTCTCCTAGGTTGTATATCAGAGATGCTCGGGTACATTACAAACTCAACATAAAATGTTGGATAAATGGTGGATGAATGAAAGAAATGATGCATATTCAAGCCAGACAACCACTTCTACTGTGCTTGACCCCAGACATGGGTGAACACCCCTAGACTACAAGGCTTTAGACCACCAATTACTCACAGTTTTAAAGAAAATGTGATGATGGAGAACACTGATCACACCAGCAGATGCACAGGACCCTGTGATGGCCAGCTGCAACCAGTTAAAAGGCCTGTAAATCTGTTTTCTAATACACAAATAGGATGATAGCTCTCTGGCATTAAAATAACAGAAACCTGCAAACAAATTCAATGATACATGCTAAATCCTAACATAGAGGTGGGATGACATCCCCTCTAATGCTAAACATTAACAACACATGAATAAATGCAAAACAGGCATAGCCTGGAACAAGAAGAAGAAGTGGACAGTGAGTAATTAACAACAAAAGAAGCTTGCATTAGCTGAAAATGAATACCAGACGCTGTAGGTATCACATTAGTTACAATCTCCTGAAGTTGAACCTTACAGCAAAATAACACTCATCAACCTCATTACATCTTTTTTCTGGGTATATATGGAGTTTGTTTGCAAAAATGCTCTGCAGACCCATGCGTGGAGGGGTCATAACTGACCACCAACCGCATTTACAATTAGATATGGGCTTCTGATACAGTTTGATTGTTTTTAATGAACAAAATGGCTCTTTCTGTACTTTGATGTCCTTCTTGAACAGGTGAAGTATTATCTGCATGACTTTCAATAACTGCTGCAGTCATTGAACTGCTCAAGGATCATTCTTCTCGTCCTTGGCCGTGCTGTCTCTTTAACTGTGGTTGCTGAGAATTCAATGCACAGTGTACCGGATGATCTCTTCCTTCTTCGCGCACAAAACAGGCCGAAAACACTGAAAATACATTGAAAATGGATGATGAACTGGGCACGAATATTAACCGTTGGATGACAAAATGGATGGCGGAGATTGGATCTAGGGAGCTATCGGGCGTAGACGAGAATGGATGAACGAAGCTCCACCGTCGGATCGCAAAAATCAACGGCGGAGATTGTTTGATGAGGGGTATCGGGAGGTTAGAAAATTGGGATAGACGAGAGCCGTCAGATCAGGGCGCGATCGATCCGACGACCATCGCACGAGGAAGATGTGCACAAGTTAGTGAGCGGGGAACTATACCGGAAGGGCGGTAAGTGGTTTCCCCGCACCGCTCTTTGGGTATGGGCAGTTTTGGTACATGAAGACGCGATGCAATCAAATTAAGACACGTGGCCAGCGGGAAACCGCTTCCTCGCAGGATATCAGTCGTGCATGTTTGTGGAGAAGGGGAAGCGTCGATCGTTGGATCTGCGGGAGCTGATCGGATGGCCCAGATTTAATACACATGTATGTTGGATGATGTGACAGGTGCGGGCGGGCCCGAGCTTTATTAAAGCTTAGGGTTATGATTTTTTATTATATGCGCGGGGTTACAATGAAAATAGGTCAAACGGGGTTTAATAATGTTAAAACACAAAAAAGCTTGGGAGTCGGTAAAAAAGGACTTAAGCAGGGTTATCGGGGTTTATAAAGTTAATATGGGGTTTATAAAGGTTTTAAACAAAAAGAAGCCCGGGAGCCCAAAAAAAAGGGTTTAGGTGGGGGTTTACAAAAGACTATAGAGAGACATGAAAATAATGGGTTAGGGGAGAAATAGGAGAATGGAAGAGGAGGTGGAAACAGGGGTGTGGGAGTTATAAGGAGAAAAGGGAAAATGAAGGAGAAAGCATGAAAAACTGCTGCCAGTCGTGTACAACCAAAACCAACACTGCCTGACCTGATTTTATCCGTCAAATGTTGCAAAATGTAGTAGAGCTAACAATTACTATCCTCATTTCCATTTCTGATCCGAAGCAGTCCCTGTCGCTACAAATATTACAAACTCTAAAGTAGTATCACATTCACCTCTACTTGTTTCTCTTATGCTTGCATGATTTTGTCATTGTTTGCTTTGCAACTCCTTATTTCTTCCTTTAGGCTTATCAATGTGTTTGTCAAATCCGAAGGGTGCCCCACACCACATTGTCCATATGATGCATAGGGATATTCTATGTAGTTTACCACCTTGCTAGCCATCTGATCTCTTTCCTGCACGACATACTATGTCAGATAAACCAAATCACAATAAACCAACGTACCTTAGCATAATTCGGGGAGGATACATTGTCTGCAAGATCATCAAATCAATGTGATACATGTATAACATATTCATAATAACATATAGACATATACCAAAGAAGTGTGTCAATGCATAAACATCATTCTAGCTAGGGTCTAGTCATCAATACAAGGCCATATCAACAATGCATGCTATGACCTCATGCATGACACCAACCATTACTCCATTGCACACATTTCCACATGCAACTATCAACATGCATAGGCAATGCCTAATCAAATACACATACATATAGGTGGATGTAGTCGTTCATAAGTGATCAATTCTTGTAACCAACCTACAATACCGATACATGTAATCAAAACATAAAAAAATGCACCTAACATACAAGGATGTAGTCAAGTGACATATAGTCAACATGTAAGTGACATATAACTAGTCATATACTTCCGATGATGCATCCCACAAAATCACATCACGTTCCTCATGAAAACCTTACTACAATCATGATCAACATGATGCAATGCAACAAGCACATGGAATGCAAGTGTAAGGGACACACACGGCACTCACATGCATGCATGACCGATCACCTTCACCCAAGGAGAGCGCAACCTCACTCTGATACCAATCTGTAACACCCCCTTCTCCCAGGTCCACCCAACCAACCTACCAGCTGGGGTAAACATGCGACGAGAGAGGCTACTATAAGGGATTCAAATTCCTTTGTGACCTTAAGGAAATGGAACCAACGGAACATATCAAACAAACCCATCCACATCATCAACAACACCCTTAGGAGACATGTCATCCACTCAGACATCTTGCCCCTAAGTCCCACTGATGATTTAAGCCTTTTAACCTAGATTCTCTCTCATGCTATAGGCATGACAATGTCCAGAAACCAAAAGTCACTCTCATAGGCTTATGTGCCAACATTTGTGGACTTTTCTTAGCAGAGTTGTGCCAACGATCCCGAGATTTGAGCCACTTTTCTGGCCCAGAATACCGACCTCTGCTCAAAACTTTCTACAACCTTCAGAATCCATCCGAGACATGATACAAATGCTGATGAATCAAAATCAACCTCAGGACTAGGCCTGCGCATCTCCAACTAGGACTTACATTCTGTCAAACACTTGGCATCAATGCAACCTACAAGGCTAGGATACAAGACATAGCATAAATGACTGAAAGGACTTATGAAACATAACCAGAAGGATCACCTCCTTATCCATTGAACTATTATATCATCAATTAGGTCTTTCATCCATCCATTTAATAATTACAAGTAAATACATGAAATAACCATGACATGAACCAGTCATTTAACCATGCTTATAACCAGCATAAAACCATATAAATATAAGAGATATGAAAACCATTAAATCCACATATTTCCCAGTTTAAAAGTAAGAGAACTTAGCTTTCATTAATCATAGGAAAATTTGACCAGGTTCAGGACTTCCACATACCACCTAACCATAGACATGGTTGAACCAAATCTCTCTTTCAGCCAGTCACCTCCGTGCCATATTCCAAGCATGAATGTGGGATCTCATAGAACAACCAATCCAAGAACAAACAAGGGAATCTAAAAAACAAGGGAATCTAGAGGTTAAACCACCTCCACCCTCACCAAACCATGATCACACCAAAACCGGTGCTCTGACCACAACTGAACCGAACTTAGAATGCCATCCAGAATCCATCACTATCCTTGAGGAATTTTCCATCTCCTTATCTCTCAAGCTTTATGACAATCTAATCATGGATCACTAGGCCCTAAACCAAGGCCATTCTCTCATGCTTTACCAAAATCCAAAATTAAATCACTAGGCCCCACATCAAGACTCCTCCCTCAAGCTTTGCCATGTATCCCACCAAAACTAGTCAAGGTATTCCTAGGCCTTTGGGAATGAACCTTGAGACCACCTTTAATCTAGAATTATAAATCCATCTGGCAAACCAAAGCTCAAAAAACAAAATAAACATCCAAACACCATGGCATCCGGAAAATGAAAGGCCAGGCTAAAAACCACTGTTATAACCTGGCAAAACCATGCAAACGACAACAAGAGAACCATACACCAACATGAAAATCCATGCATGTCCAAACCATCTAGGAAATCACACATGCAAAGGTTACCTGAAAGTATTCCTGTTGAAGCTGTCTAATCCTGCTCTTCTTCCTTGATCCTTTCTTTCCTTCCTCTCCCTTTGCTTTCTTTTCCTTCCTTGATCCAAGGCTAGAGTGTTCCAAGAAAAATCTAAGTGACCAAGAGTGAGAGAGAGAGAGAGAGAGAATAATGAGAGAGCTCCAAACTTGAATTGACAAAAGGTTACCAACTGATCCTCAGACACCTTTTTATTAATGAGGCCTCTAATTTCTTCATTTTCCGTTATTTTCCTTCAATTTCCTCCTCACATGCAACCTATGACCTTTCACCTTACTTTTCTCCTAATTTACTTTATTTTCATAAATAAATGTGTCAAGATGCCTTTTTTCCTTTTAATGCCTTTGCCTTACCCTTTGCCAATTTTCCTTAGACAAAACACACATCCAGTGATGCCCACTAGGATATTTTTTGCCAACATTAAGCTTGGAATAAGTGTCCCTTAACCGTGGTCTTATTTTGCCTTTATTAACTTTTATTACATGAAATTTTCACTAGGGTTGTTACAAGATGAAAATACACATTGTATGCTCACATCTATGTATTCATAAATATTGCAGAACCCTTTCCAACCTCCATAGATATATATTACCATGGAGAACTGCACAAACAATCACTATACTCTGAACATTTTCCATTTAGATGTAGGAGGTGGCATGAATATAGTCACTTATTTTTTTATTGTACTCTAAATCAGAGGGACTATCCCTAGGGCCCAAAAAGGAAATATGATTCTAATGGATTTTAAAAGAAGTGCCTCATAGAAGGAATCCATTCCAATAATATGCCCCATGCCCTAAGAAAAACCCACAATCCAAAAATAAGTTTGAAACCTGTTGTAGCTGCTACAATCCCCTCCAAAATTTTGACTTCATCCAATTTTGGGGTCCCTTTTTGACCATGTTTTCTATTTTTTATTTCCTTTCAGGTCATCTTAAGTTTTTTTGAAAACCTCCTAAGTATTTCAAGTTAGTCAAGTTTGCTTTTAAAGGTCTCTAAGTAATGTCACACTTCTCCTTGGAAAACCAGTGCTCTTCCCTTTCAAGCACACCTTTGTTCGGCAGGCTAGTACATTGTTCAAACACAACACCGGTGCACTTTTCAAAAACAACTTTAGTGCATCTTCAAATTCTAGTAGAGCCTCCTTGTCCCAAAATTATGCGTTAGGTGAACTCTAAAAGTACAACCTTCCCACATGTTTGGGAAACTATATAAATAAACCAACCCCAATATGCAATTCATTGTTTCATTTGTTCTCAATCGGAGCGCTACGCACACTTGGAGCACAAGGCCATCCTTCAACTTGTGACTGTGCGTGCGCTTCCTCCATTTCATCTAGACTATGTGCTTAAGTACCTATCATTTCATTTTCTAGTTTTTTTTGTTTGATTCATTTCATGTACCTTGTCCTTTCGTATTATCCATAATAAAGTTGCTATATATATGCTCATGCTTATAGTGATGTTTGTCTATGTGGTGGTTTTAATCCCATTTCACAATGCACCCATTAGCTTTGGTCTCAAACCCTTATTCCTATTACTTGTGCTTGCAAAAATTACCTATGTCTCCTCCAGTGCTACTGCATTGTGCGCTTCCATTGCTCATACCAATCGATCCTTGTGCCCGTGAAATGCACCATGTGCCTAAAAGTATGGGACCTTGCCTCTAGTAGTGCATTGCACATTCTTAATTGATATACATTTGACCCTTGTCTCTTACGAATGAGCTACACATCCAATGCATAAGCTACCTCTCCTTTAGTGCATTGCACACTCCCCACTACTAAATCACTAATCCCCACACCCAGAATTTGCGCGATGTGCCAATCATAAGAATTCCTAACAGTCTAGTGCATTGCGAAAGCTTAGTGACCAGTCTGATCAACCTGCCTCTAACCTTTGCACTTGCTCCTAACCTTGGTGCAGTATATTTCTATAACCAATATTTTTGCATAAATTTAACAATATAGAGTAGGAATTTTGGGACTGAATGTGTGCCTTTCCATGAGTGAATTTTAGTTTCCAGGTACTACAGATCTGGAGCCTATCAGTCTGTCATCTTCTACTGACACCATGCCTCCAGTTACAATGAAAGGACCTATAAGAGAGGCCATAAAAAGTAATATTGAAGGTGTTGTGGACAGTCCAAAAACCAAAGCACCAATCCTAGTAGACACAAGATGCTTCATAGAAAATTCCACCACCTTGACATGGCAAATGATATTTAAGGACTTCATCAAGAAGGAGTTCCAAGAAGATCTAGATGAAAAATAAGTGTATATTAATGTCAAAAGGTCCAAATTCCATAGGGTTGATTTCCGGTATCTAGTGTTACCTTATGCATAAGTAATCAAATGGATATTGCAACATATTGATCCTAAAGTCATGATCCTCAAAAGAGAAAATGCAAAAGATCTTTCCAAATACAAACCCCATGATCTTCACTCATATTACAAGCTCGCAAAGCAGAAGTAATACCTAAATTCAAAATTTTATGCTACTTTATCTCTACAGTATTCCACGAAGGACATTCTTAAGACCCGGTGGCAACAACCCTGTAATTTTCTCCAGAAGCCTGACGAGATTTACAAAACTAAGGAATTGAAGAATATCAATATATAATGGCCATGTGTTGTGGGATGTATGGGCATGAAAATACAAAATTATTGAAGAATTATGGGTCTATATGGTCTACCCATGCGCTACTGAGGGAAGTTTTTTTAATTGGTATGACCTTATAGCCCAACAATTGCATAAGAGTGTCACAAAGGCGAAAAATGTTTCACAAGGTGAACAACCCAAGTTTTATACATCAACCTACTTTCTAGATGGAATCCGTGCTAAGAATGAATTCTCGGGTCTAGAGTGGAAGTGGACTAAAAGACAACCTCCTGCCCACATATACTACAAGATACTTCTAGAGACCAATTATAGGGGGATGTATGCGAAGAAAACTGAGCAGTTCATCATGGTATTATACCAAATGATATTTGGTATCGAGGAACCCTGGATGACAGACAAGGCCAATGAAGCTATAATAGATGTTGTAGACTGGTTTACGTCACTCCATGGTATGTTCATTAGAGTATTTTGAGCCTATAAGAGTTCACACATTTTTTCATTATTTGTAATGGATAAGGTGGTGATGCAAGAGATCGACTATCAACTTTGCACAAGATTATCTCAACAATTGTAGAGGTCGAATAAGTCACCATGGCATGTTTTCCCTCTGTAAATAAGGTCATATGATATGAAGAATTTGAAGTTGCAGAGGCAGAAGTTGAAGAGCTTAATTGCCTCAAATTTAAGGAGATGGGTTTTCACTGATATGACCCTAGAAGTATATGAAAGCAACATTGTGCAAAGATGAGGTATACCTGGCCATATGATTTTGTCTCCTAGGAGGACAAAGAAAATATCAAGAACCAATATAATTCTTCTAGATTAGTTGGACCAAGTGAAGAAGAAGGCCCTTCTAACTTATCAAATTTTCTAGATAAACCTCAAGAAGGGACCGATCAAGGAATGGACACTCATGATAATGCCGAGTTAAAGAGGAAGCAAGAACAAGTTGCCAAGGAGGAGAGTAGTAAGAAGTTTAAATCTGATCCAAATTCTAAATGGGAAGTTGAGGTGGAGAGGAGAAGAAAGCAACACAAATAAGCTAAGAAGAAGAAAGAAGAGGAAGAGAAGAGACATAAAGCATAACAAAAGAAAATGAAAGAGGTGGAGGCTCTAAAAAATAACAAGAGGAGGCCCTCTAGTTCAATGGGAAGAAGAATAACTACACAGGTTAAAGTTCAAAGAAGAAAAGAGGAAGAAATAAGAAGAGGAGGAATTGGCGAAGAAACTATAAGAAGATTTGATCACTCATGAGGTAGAGGTTGAACACGAAGAAGAGGATCAAATAGTAGGGACTAAGCCAATCATAGCCCCTATAAAGATCATGTAGGTTTTAAACCCATACAGAAATTACCCGCAAATGAATTCTTAAAAGCAGAAAATAAACAATGGCGAGAGAATAAAGCATAAAACAAATATACACAAATATTTTCCCCGGGATCCCAAAACTGGGACTACCATATTGATTTTTCATTATATTCCTTTCAATGTTACAATTCATATATATACATGCCGAAGCATCCATAAACCCCCATCCATTAACCATGGATTAGAACATAAGCGTAGTTTCCTTGACCGAATCTACAAAATACCATGGACAAGAGACCATCATGTCCAAAACCATGTGCAAAATCCATGCACAAAACGATAGGTAGGTCCGCCAACCTAATATAGGGTCCAATTTTTTTTTTCCTGGGGCATTGCCTTGGACCCCGTGCAGGGGGGCTACCGCTCCCCTACATACCCCCTATCAGGGGGGTTAGTCGCCCCCCTCGTGTGACCCCAGTACAACATACAAAGGGGGCTACCATCCCCCCAGTGACCCCCCTCGCTCATGGGGTAGTCGTGGAAAGAGTATAACACACACCCAACATTCGCCCACTTGTTTTTTTTTTTTCCACAGGGGGCCACAAGAGAGCTTAGTCATTGGTCTAGCCTTGCAACGCCCATTGTTTCTCTACACCAAGAGAAATTCTCATTGCTCACAGACTTTGTCAATGCATCTGCAATATTCTTTAATGTGTCCACCTTTACCAACAACACCTTTTTGTCCTCAACCATATCCCTCACAAAGTGATACTGAACATCTATGTGTTTTGTCTTTGAATGATAAGCAGGGTGCTTTGCCAAGAAAATTGAACTTTGGCTATCACAGCCTATTCTTATAGCTCACTGTGCTACCCCATACTTGAACACACTCTCTGCAACCAAACTACTTCCTTGCCTGCATGAGTGGCCACCATGTATTCTGTCTTTGTAGTTGAAAGTGCCACTGTAGACTGTCTCTTACTCATCCAACTGACTGCACCTCCAAATAGGTTAAACGCATACCCACTTGTAGATCTTCTCTGATCCAGATCTCTAGCCCAGTCTACATCAACAAGGCCATGGATGTCCAAAACTCTGTCCAATCCTGGTCTTCCTTAGTAGCACAAACCATAATCACTAGTTCCATGCAAATACCTGAAAACCTGCTTCACTATTGTCCAATGCTCCTTGCCTAGTTTTGACATAAAAGAGCTCAATACTCCCACTGCATGTGAAATGTCTAGTCTAGTACAGACCATTGTGTAAATCATGTTGGGTTGTGTTATATTCTTTCCACAACTAGCCCACGTAGTTAACCGGGGGGTTAGAAGGGGGGTGGAGCCCCCCCTTTGTTGCACCGATTGCATAGTGGGGGGAGTCATAGGGGGTTTGAGGGGTGTAGGTAACCCCACTCTATGGGGTCCGGGGTAGCGCCCCAGAAAATTTTGGTTTTGGACCCTATGTTAGGTTGGGCAGACCTACCTATGGTTTTGTGCATGATTTTCGCACATGGTTTTGGACGCGATGGTTTTCAGTCCATGGTTTTGGACGCAATGGTTTTCGGTCCATGGTATTGGATGCTTCGACATGTATAAATATGTATTGTAACATTGAAAGGAAAATAATGAAAAATCAAGCTGGTAGTCCCGGTTTTGGGATCCAGGGGAAAATCTCTGTGTATATGTGTTTTATGTGTTATGCTCTCACATTGTTTATTTTCTGTGTTTTAGAATTTGTATGAAAGTAATTTCTGTACAGGGTTAAAACCTACATTTGGTATCGGAGCTATTTTGGCTTCAAGGGGACGCCTTTGTTGCCAAGGGGTTTCGCTCGGGCCTGTGGTAGACCCTGTTCAGTGGGAGATCTGCAGGATCGATTCTGGTGGAGAAAGAAGATGGCGAGTAGTGGAAAGATAGAGATTGAGAAATTTAATGGTCAGAGTTTTGAGTTGTGGAAACTCAAGATGGAGGATCTGTTGGTGGATAAAGATCAGTGGATCACGGTAGATCCAGGTACTAAACCAACGAAATTTTCTGATGAATAATGGAAGAAGTTGGATCGGAAGGCAAAGAGCACAATACGATTGTGTGTCACAGATTCAGTATTGCTGAATGTATTAGGGGAAGCTACGGCGATGGCTTTGTGGGACAAGTTAGGGACTTTGTACCAATCTAAGTCTCTGGTGAATAAACTGTTCCTACGAAAAAAGTTGTATAACCTGAGGATGAAAGATGGAGACTCGGTGACAGCGCATCTGAATGCATTTAATACTGTGGTAAGTCAGTTATCGTCTGTTGATATCAAAATTTCAGATGAAGATAAGTGCATTAGTTTTTTGTGTTCTCTACTAGATTTGTGGGATAGTCTAGTTATTTCAATAGGTAGCAATACAACTGCCTTGCAGTTTGATGAAATAGTCTCATCCTTACTAACAGAGGAGATGAGACGGAAAAATATGGAGAACCAGAATGGTGATGCCTTGTTTGTACGAGGATGGCCCCAGAATAGAAACAAAAGTAAGTCATTGAGTGGGAGATCTAAATCTAGAGGGAGATCTAAATCTCCAGGAAAACCTGTAAAGGTGGTGTGCTGGAAATGCAGAAAGGAAGGACACTAAAAAAGGGACTGTAAATCTAAAGCTCCTGACAAGGGAAAGGGATCCGATGATGCTCCTTCTGCAGAGGCGAAAACCACCTTAGATGAAGGTGGGGATGTGTACTTGGCTTCTTCAAGTACACACGTAGATCATGAAGCATGGTTGATTGACTCAGGTGCATCCTTTCACTTCACTCCCCATAGAGAGTGGTTCTGTGAGTATGAGAAATATGATGGTGGTGATGTCTTCTTAGGGGATGATAGGAAGGCTAGAATCGTTGGTCGCGGAAAAGTAAAGTTGAAGTTGCGAGGTGGAAGGGTTAGAACACTTCTGGGTATTCTGCATATTCCTTCATTGGCCAAAAATCTGATTTTTGTAAGCAAGTTGGATGATGCAGGTGTAAAAACAGTGTTCGAGAAGGATACTTGCAAAATGGTTCAGGGAGCACTGGTATTGGTGCGGGGAGTTCGAATTGGAACTCTGTACAAGCTGCAAGGTAGCACTGTTGTTAATGGGTGCAACAGTTCCGTGGTTCCTGAAAGTGGAGTAGAAATTCTAGTGGTCTCTGGAGAGAAGACCATGCTGTGGCATCAAAGTATTGGACATATTGGAGAGAAGGGCCTTTGAATACTTCATGGTAAAGGTATGGTAAAACGTATGAGTAATAGCTCTCTGTATTTTGATTTCTGTGAAAATTGTGTATATGGGAAGCAGAATCGGGTGAGTTTCCCCTCTGGTGGTAAGAGGGAAAAACATATATTAGAGCTTGTGCATAGTGATGCGTTTGGACCTATGAAGGTTCCATCACTGGGTAAGTCTGTGTACTATGTATCATTTATAGATGACTTGTCAAGGAATACATGGATATATTTCCTTAAGAAGAAATCTAAAGTCTTTGATAGGTTTAAAGAATTTAAGGCTCTGATGGAAAATCAGATAGAGAAGAAGATAAAGTTGTTGAGTACAGATAATGGTGGAGAGTTTTGCAGTAAGGAATTTGAGGAATTCTGTAAGAAGTGTGGTATAGCACGGCAGAATACTACTCCATATACACCTCAACAAAATGGAGTTGCATAAAGAATGAATAAGACGTTGATGGAGAGGGCAAGAAGCATGCTCAGTGGTGCTAGGTTAGGACAAGAATTTTGGGCAGAGGCAGTGGAGACAGCATGTTACCTAGTCAACAGATCACCTTCATAAACGTTGGAGGATAAGACTCCACAAGAGGTATGGACTGGTAAGAAACCCTCTCTTTCACAACTGAGGGTATTTGGATGTGATGCATATGTACATGTTCCAAAGGAGAAATGAACCAAGTTGGATAGTAAATCTGAAAAGTGCATATTTATTGGGTATAAGGATGGGTTAAGGGTTATAAGCTTTGGAACCCAGTAACAAGGAAGGTTGTGTACAACTAAGATGTGGTGTTCAGAGAGGTGAAAGATGTTATTAAACATGAATTCCAACCAAAAGAACCTGAGAAGATAGAGTTTGATCTAAAGGAGGAAGAATCAGACTCTACAATAGAGGAGGAATCAGAAGATGAAGAGCCACAAACTCTGGGTGTGAGAAGATCAGTTCGAGAAAGAAGGAAGCCAGAAAGGTATAGTCCATCTGATTTTTGTTCAAATTTTGCTTTATCTATTACTGATGATGATCCCAGAACTGTGAAGGAAGCGGTAGATTCAGAGGATGGAAAACTCTAGAAAGGGGCCATGGTTGATGAAATGGCATCTTTGCACAAAAATGAGGCTTGGGATCTGGTGGAGTTGTTGGCTGGAACGAAACCCATTGGTAGCAAATGGGTGTTCAAGAAGAAGACAAATGCAGAAGGAAAGGTGGAGAAATAAAAAGCTTGGTTGGTAGCAAAAGGTTATTCCCAGGTGCTGGGAATTGATTTTGGTGATATTTTTTCTCCTGTTTCTAAGGTAACTTCTATTAGATTACTTTCATCTGTTGATGCTGCTTTTGATTTTGAGGTAGAACAGATGGATGTGAAGACATAATTTCTTCACAGGGATATGGAAGAGGAGATATACATGAAGCAACCTAAAGGCTTTGCGGTGAAGGGTAAGAAAGAACTGGTATGGAAGTTAAAGAAGTCTCTGTATGGGTTAAAACAGTCACCAAGGATGTGGTATCAGAAATTTGATACATTTATACGGGGACTTGGCTTCACCAGAAGCAAAGAAGATCACTGTGTGTATTTTAAGTTAATTGGTGACTGTTTTATTTATCTAGTCTTGTATGTGGATGATATGTTGCTGGTTGGAAACGACAAAGAAATTATCCAAGATTTGAAGACCCATTTGTCCTCCGAATTTGACATGAAAGATCTTGGTGCTGCAAACTATATTTTGGGCATGGAAATTAAAAGAGATCGGACAAAGAGGAAGCTCTGGTTAAACTAGAGGAAGTATGTAGAGACAATATTGCAGAGGTTTAATATGCAAGATAGTAAACTGGTGAAGGTTCCTATTCCTGTAGGTGTAAAGTTATCTGTTGAACAGTGTCCCAAGACACAAGAAGAGGAAGAGGACATGTCCTGTGTTCCACATGCAAGTGCAGTCGGTAGCCTGATGTATGCGATGGTCTGTACTAGACCATACATTGCACATGTAGTGGGAGTATTGAGCAGGTTTATGTCAAAACCAGGGAAGGATCACTGGACAACAGTGAAATGGGTTTTCAGGTATTTGCGTGGCACTAGTGATTATGGTTTGTGCTACCAAGGAAGACCAGGATTGGACAGAGTGTTGGATATTTGTGGCTTTGTTGATGCAGATTGGGCTGGAGATATGGATCAGAGAGTATCTACAAGTGGGTATGCGTTTAACCTATTTAGAGGTGCAGTTAGTTGGATGAGCAAGAAACAATCTGTAGTGGCACTATCAACTACAAAGGCAGAATACATGGCAGCCACTCATGCAAGCAAGGAAGAAGTTTGGTTACAGAGATTGTGTTCAAGTATGGGGTTAGTACATGGAGCTATAAAGATAGACTATGACAGCCAAAGTGCAATTTTCTTGGAAAAGAACCCTACTTACCATTCAAAGACAAAGCACATTGATGTTCAGTATCACTTTGTGAGGGATATGATAGAAGACAAAAAGGTGTTGCTCGTAAAGGTGGACACTTTGAAGAATACTACAGATGCATTGACAAAATCTGTGAGCTCTGAGAAGTTCTCTTAGTGTAGAGAAACAATGGGCATTGCAGGGCTAGATAAATGACTAAGCTCTCTTGTGGCCCCCTGTGGAAAGAAAACAACAAGTGGGAGAATGTTGGGTTGTGTTATATTATTTCCACGACTAGCCCACATAGTTAACCCGGGGGTTAGAAGGGGACGAAGCCCCCCCTTCGTTGCGCCGATTATGTAGCGGGGGGATTCACAGGGGGTTTGAGGGGTGTAGGTAACCCCACTCTATGGGGTCTGGGGCAGTGCCTTGCAAAATTTTGGTTTTGGACCCTATGTTAGGTTGGGCAGACCTACCTATGGTTTTGGCATGATTTTCGCACATGGTTTTGGACGCGATGGTTTTTGGTCCATGGTTTTTGGACATGATGGTTTTCGATCCATGGTATTGGATGCTTCGGCGTGTATAAATATGTATTATAACATTGAAAGGAAAATAATGAAAAATCAAGCTGGTAGTCCCGGTTTTGGGATCCAGGGGAAAATCTCTGTGTATATGTGTTTTATGTGTTATGCTCTCGCATTGTTTATTTTCTGTGTTTTAGAATTCGTATGCAGGTAATTTTTGTAGGGTGTTAAAACCTACAAATCAGGCTACCGAATGCACTTTCATATGGAACATAGGACATGTCCTCTTCCTCTTCTTATGTCTTAGGACACGGTTCAGCAGATAACTTTACACCTACATGAATAGGAACCTTCACCGGTTTACTATCCTGCATATTAAACCTCTGCAATATTATCTTGACATACTTCCTCTAGTTTAACCAGAGCTTCCCCTTTTCCTGATCTCATTTAATTTCCATGCCCAAAATATAGTTTGCATCACCAAAATCTTTCATTTCGAATTTGGAGGATAATTGGGTCTTCAAATCCAGGCTAATTTCTTTGTCATTTCCAACCAGCAACATGTCATCTACATACAAGACCAGATAAATAACATGGTCATGAATTAATTTAAAATACACACAGTGATATGATTTTCTTCAAGTGAAGCCAAGTCCCCATATAAATGTATCAAATTTTTGATACCACATCCTTGGTGACTGTTTTAACCCATACAAAGAATTTTTTAACTTGCATACTAGTTCTTTCTTACCCTTCACTGCAAAGCCTTCAAGTTGCTTCATGTAGATCTCTTCTTCTAGATCCCCATGAATAAATGTGTCTTCGCATCCATCTGTTCTACCTCAAAATCAAAATCAACAACAACAAATAAAAGTAATCTAATAGAAGCTACCTTGGCAACAAGAGAAAAAATATCACCCAAATTAATTCCTGGTAGCTGAGAATAACCTTTTGCTACCAAACGAGATTTGTATTTCTCCTCCTTGCCTTCTGCATTCATCTTCTTCTTAAATACCCACTTACTACCAATGGGTTTCGTTCCAACCCACAACTCCACCATATACCAAGCCTCATTTTTGCAAAAATGCCATTTCATCAACCATGGCCTCTTTCCAGGGTTTTCCATCCTCTTAATCTACTGCTTCCTCTTAAGCATATAGACTATACCTTTCTAACTGCCTTCTTTCTCGAATTTATCTTCTCACAGCTAGAGTTTGTGGCTCTTCATCTTTTGATTCCTCTTCTGTTGTAGAGTCTGATTCTTCCTCCTTTAGGTAAAAATCTATCTTCTCAGGTTCTTTTGGTAGGAATTCATGTTTAATAACATATTTCACCTCTCTAAACACCACATCTCGGTTGTACACAACCTTCCTTGTATATGGGTTCCAATGCTTATAACCTTTTAAACCATCCTTATACCCAATATAGATGCACCTTTTAGATTTACTATCTAACTTTGTTATTTCTCCTTTGGATGTCAGATTTACTGTTATTTTCTCCTTTGGAACATGTACATATGCATCACATCCAAATACCAAAAGATGTGAAAGAGAAGGTTACTTACCATTCCATACATCTTCTGGAGTCTTATCCTCCAACGCTAAAGAAGGTTATTTGTTGACCAGGTAACATGCAATCTCCACTACCTCTGCCCAAAATTCTTGTCCTAACCCGACACCATTGAGCGTGCTTCTTGTCTTTTCCATCAATTTCCTATTCATTCTTTATGCAACTCCATTTTGTTGAGGTGTGTATGGAGTAATATTCAGCTGTGCTATACCACACTTCTTACAGAAACCTTCAAATTCCTTCTTGCAAAAATCTCCACCGTTATCTGTCCTCAACACCTTTATCTTCTTCTCTGTCTAGTTTTCCACTAGAGTCTTAAATTCTTTAAACCTGTTAAAGACTTTAGATTTCTTCCTAGGGAAATATATCCATGTATTCCTTAAGAAGTCATCTATAAATGATACATAGTACACAAACTTACCCAATGATAGAACCGACACAGGTCCAAACAAATCACTGTGCACAAGCTCTAATATTCGTTTCACCCTTTTAGCACCAGAGGGGAAACTCACCCGATTCTACTTACTATATACACAATTTTCACACAAATCAAAATCCAGAGAGAAAATAGACATACCTTCTACCATACCATTACCATGAAGTTTTCAAAGGCCCTTCTCTCCAATATGTCCAAGCATTTGATGCCATAGCATGGTCTTTTCTCCAGAGACCACTAGATTTTCTGCTCCACTTTCAGGAACCACATAATTGTTGCACCCATCAATAACAGTGCTACCCTGAAGCTTGTACAGAGTTCCAATCTGAACTCCTTGCATCAATACCAGTGCTCCCTAAACCATCTTGCAGGTATCTTTCTCGAACACTGTTTTTACACTTGCATCATCCAACTTGCTTACAGAAATTAGATTTCTGGCCAATGCAGGAATATTCAAAACACCCGGAAGTGTTATAATCCTTCCACCTTGCAACGTCATCTTGAATTTTCCATGAGCAATGATTCTAGCCTTCCTTTCATCCCCTAAGAGGACATCTCCACCATCATATTTCTCATACTCGCAGAACCACTCTCTATGGGGAGTGAAGTGAAAGGATGCACTTGAGTCAATCAACCATGCCTCATGATCTACATGTGTAATTTAAGAAGCCAAGTACACATCCCCACCTTCATTTGAGGTGGTTTTCACCTCTGCAGAAGGAGCATCATAAGATCCCTTTCCTTTCTCAGGAGCTTTAGATTTATAGTCCCTTTTGAAGTGCCCTTCATTTTCGCATTTCCAACACACCTTTACAGGTTTTCCTGGAGATTTAGATCTCCCACTCAAGGAATTATTTTTGTTTTTGTTTTGGTACCTTCGTCGTACAAAAAAGGCATCACCATTCTAGCCCTCCATATTTTTCTCTCTAATCTCCTCCGACAACAAGGATGAGACTATTTCATCAAATTGCAAGGCAGTTGCATTGACTATCCCACGAATCTAGTAGAGAACACAATAAATTGATGCACTTATCTTCATATGACATTTTAATATCAACATATAATAATTGACTTACCACAATATTAAAGGTGTTCAAATGCTCTGTCACCGAGTCTCCATCTTTCATCCTCAGGTTATACAAATTTTTCCGTAGGAACAATTTATTCACTAGAGACTTAGATTGGGACAAAGTCCCTAAATTGTCCACAAAGCCTTCGCCGAATCTTCCCCTGATACATTCAACAATACTGAATTTGAGACGCAATCGTATTGTGATTTTTGCCTTCTGACCCAACTTTTCCCACTCTTCAGCTGACATTGATGTTGGTTTAGTATCCGAATCTACCGCGATCCACTAATATTTATCAACCAGTAGATCCTCCATCTTGATTTTCCACAAAACTCTAACCATTAAATTTCTCGATCTCTAAATTTCCACTGCTTGTCATATTTTTCACCACAAGAATCAATGTCTTGTAGATCCCCTACTGAATAGTGTATACCACAAGCCCGAGCAAAACCCCTCAGCAGCAAAGACATCCCCTTGAAGCCAAAAAATCTCTAATACTAAATGTAGGTTTTAACCCCATACATAAATTACCTACAAACGAATTCTTAAAAGTAGAAAATAAACAATGGTGAGAGAATAAAACATAAAACATATGTACACAAAGATTTTCCCCTGGATCCCAAAACCAGGACTACCATATTGATTTTTCATTATATTCCTTTCAATGTTACAATACATATATATACATGCCGAAGCATCCATAAACCCCAATCCATTAACCCTGGATTAGAACATAACCATAGCTCCCTTGACTGGATCTACAAAATACCATGGATAGGAAACCATCATGCCCAAAAGCATGTGCGAAATCCATGCAAAAAACCATAGGTAGGTCTGCCCACCTACTATAGTGTCCAAGAAAAATTTCCCGAGGCGTTGTCACGGACCCCGTGCAGGGGGGCTAACACCCCCATGCATACCCCCTAGCAAGGGGGAAACCACCCCCGTGATGCAACCGACGCAACATAAAAGGGGCGCTACCGCCCCCCTGTGACCCAATAATATAACACACACCCAAAAAATCATACCACCAACTCCTCTTATTGGCAGATACCTTCCTTTAAGTGAAATGGAAATTCCACTTCCAAATGGAGATACAATAATGGACATCTCCAATTTCACATGTGATGAGCTCAAGGAAAAAGTTATTTAGGAATGGAGGAGGTACTTTCCGAATGAGCCATATCGATCAATTCTATTAATACAAAAAGAGTTATTGTGTCAAACATGAAGGCCACTTCTAAAGCGGTTGCTCCAATAGGTGAAATGTGTAGAGTGTTGATTATATTATCCATAAGAAAGAACAATTGGATAAAGAGATGGTTAGTGCAAAGCTACAAATAAAACAATTACGCATTGAAAATCAAAGGGTGTCTTCTGCAAGTCCCAACAAAGAAGGCCTTCAATCAACAATACTAGAGGAACTCAAGCTAATGGAAGACATGTTAAAGCAAGTTTATTAAGATATGATCATATTACAAAAGGTGATGGTGCTTATGTATGAAATCCATAAAGGATTACAAGAAAACTTGAGGCTCTTGAATATGTCTCATACAACTATAGACACGATCCAAGAATTGGGTACCAATTATTTAGATGCACCTAAATTGTTCTTTAGAAAAGGAAGAATTGAAGTTGAAATGGATGGAGTGGACATGAAGATGCATATAAAATCCTATGATAAGCTCAATAACCATATAGACAAAACTGTGCTAACTTATATGTGACTACACAATGGATTGGAAGCATTGGTACAAGTGCACAAAATACCTTCCATAGGTGTACCTGTGGAGGTAAAACAGAAAGATGTTATTAGGTAGGAGTTGAAGGAAGTTTTGGACCATATCAGAAAGGCAACTACCCATAATTAATTAGACATGACTAAACATATTGTTCTACAATATGTAGTCAAGCCATTCAAGTTACATATCAAACTAGTCATGTTGTGGAACAATATATACTAGTGGGTTCCGAAACCATATTCCCAGATGCCTTGGAGGGAAAGATGAGATACAATCCAAACCTACCACAAAGAGTAGACTGCATAACAAAAAAATATAACACATGGTATGAATACATTACTATGGAGTTTCATGTCACAATTGTTGAATTACAGTTTCCCTATACATGAACATGAATATGTTTTTTTTTTGTTAATTTTAGCCACAATTTTGTGAAATGTAAATTTTGCGATTAAGGAAATAAAAATGTAAAAAATATGTGGAATCAAAAGGTCACATGTGGAATGTGAAAAGTCACAAGGAATTCCAAAGGACATATGGAAGCTCAAGAGTCATGAGGGAGCCAAAGAGTCACATGGGAGGTGAAAGGTCACCTCATTTGTTATATATTGACCCTCATGGCTCAAACAAAGGGAATTTTAGCCTTGGCTTCTCTTACTAGCATAGGAGAGAGAGATCATTCTTTTGAGAAGCAAGTCGTGGCTTCACACTCCACTATCAAAGCAAGTAAGATGATATTGTAATTGTGTATTTTGGAATTTCCACTTAAACATTTGAAGCTCAAAGATCCAAACAATCTTTTCAGGAATGTATCAAAAGCACTGTAAGACTTTTCTTTTAATGGTTGTGGTATATGTTTGTGTTTACATGTATTAAGGAGAATGAAATACTTTATTTTCTTTAGTACATATTGTAATTGAAATTTCATGTCCTATTTTCTTTTCATGATCATGGTTATTTGAAAAATACTTTTCAAATTTATCAATGATTATTTACATGTATGTATGTCTTTATTAGATTAATGCTCTCATTTTTCTTATAAAGGATCACTTTATTTACTCTGCTCATGGAAGTGCCTTATATTCATTATAATTGTATGTCTCACAAAGCTAACATTTCTTTCTTGCCTAAAATTTAATATAGATTCTCTCTTAAGTTGTTATTCCTCTACAAGGAAAATATTTAACTTTGCCATAATGGCAGCTGAGGCATCATCTCGGATGGGACTCCCACACCAAATAGTGTAGAGTCTAATTGGGAATATATATCGGGGATATTCCCTTTGTGTTGGCATATTTCCCACACTATCAACACTTTTTGTGCTAGAAGGATGGAGACCAGTGTATGGCCGATCATTCATCACATTCATATCCTAAATCTTTGCATCAAGGAAAAAATTGTCCAAGTACAACTCCATCACACATATTTGAGAAAGAAGAATCACCCCCTCACAGTTTGAAATGTGCATACGAGTTTACATATGATCAATTTCGAGAGTTATGTCTTATCACTCATGAGTTTTCAAAAGCCCTCAGATTGCTTCCTTGTTGCATCATTCCTCCCTCACAAATGATCAGCTAGAGAAACAAATCCTCACGTTGTTATAGTATCAACAATCCAAGAATTGGTGACTGCTTCCTTGGACGTCCTAGTTGATTAAGTCAACAGATATATCAACCAAGGGCACGTGATACCACCTAACATTGAAAATATAGAGTGAGACAAGGAGAACATCTATAATCTAGAAGATGAAGAATTGAATGATAACAACAACTTTAATGGTGAACAGGAGGAATATTAAGAATCAAATAGTGATAAGGATATATATAAGAAGGCATGGAAGATGATCAATGGGATTGGATGGCCCAAGGGCTTCTTGCTCTTATGGGTGCACTTCATCATTTACCTAAACACCATGGGAATATTTTAACAAAGTTTAAACCTAATAAGACAATGAAAGATGAGGACCATATCGACAACTTCTATTTTCACTTAAGAATGTTAGAGGTCCATTTTAACAATGTTGTTTGTAGACTATTCTGCCATACTCTTGAAGGAAGGGCATCGACAAGATATCACAACCTTCCAAACAATTCAATCCACAACTGGAGAGAGTTTAAGAATATTTTCTTGGATATATTCGCCGATGACAAGAATCCCACCATGTTATTGAAGGAACTCGGTAATCTCAAGATGATGAACAAGGAAGAGGTAAAAGAATTTAAGGAGAAATTAAGTTGCACCTTGAATAAGTTCCCCACAGATGTGCAACCATAGGACTCCATCACAAAGGACTATTACACTTCTTCCTTGCCAACAAACATTTTTGTGTTTTTAAAAAGAGTTGCAAAAGATACATTGGGTGAACATTTTATGGAAGCTATTACTTTCGAAAAGGAATTGAGATCCATTGGAGTTATCAATGATTAGAAAGACTTGAAAGATACTAGAAAGAACCCTCAAGCCTCTTCTGGAAAACCAAGGAAAATGAATTGTTTGATATGGAGATATTGACTAAGCCTTTGAAGCAATTGACCAATGAACTATTTGAATTGAAGAGAGAGTCTCGCGAGGAATCATCCAATAAAAAGTCCTTTAAACTATTTTTCAAAAATAACATGAACCAACCAGCTAAATCAACTCAGAGTTTCAATGTGGTATTTAATATCGAGGATATGGGCATGGAGAATTATTGTACATTTCATTAAGAACCTCTTTCTGAAAATATGTGCCCACAATGGAGACACAATATGATTGCCATAATAACCAATGTTTTGGAAGGCCAATATATAGAAGAAAAACTTAAGTAGTTAAGGGAGGCAAAAAAATCACTCCCATTAGAGGATAACATGAATGCCAATGAATCAATCTTTTCTTTTGATGCCATTATGAATAATGTAGAAGAAGTTGCTGGTGAAGACACAGTTTGTGAAGCTCCTCCGAATCAATGACCTAAGCTATATAATCTTAGGAGAAAAGTACCAAATCTTGAGCTAGAAGTGCATATGCAAAGACAAACATTCCTGAGGAAGATTCTACCTCCCAATAATCTAGCTTAGAGTTCATAGCCTAAAGCTGGAAGTGCTCAACCCTCCAAAAATTCTCCAGGGAATGTTAAGAGTAAGTCCATCACACCTAAAGCATCAGATAAGGCTTCCCCACCTACCACTACAACGTAGAATGCTAAGGAATAAGATATAACATGTAATATGGAGTACAATATCATTGAATATAGGAATAAAGCTTGCACCAACATATCCATCTACAAGCTAGCTAAACTAGTAGGTGAGCGAGAATTGATTATCAAAGATTTTGCATCGATACCTCCGTTAGATAAAATAACCACTGCTTCCAAGACTTCATGTAGTAAGTCAAAAACTGTCCTTAAATCTGTTGTTAATGTTGCTAACGTAAATTCAATATCCTCTTATTATCCTTTTCTATTAACTTTAGAAAATTTTAATTATAATTTCCATAATTGTTTTGTCAATTCTTAGGCATCTATGAATGTAATGCCTTTATCGGTCACTAAGAAAATTAATGCAAAATGGGAAAAGACAAATGCCAAAATCATACAACTTGATAGATAACACGTGCAAATAATTGGTGAACTGAATAATGTTGGTGAATTATATTCATAACATTAATTTAATTTAATTAAATTTATAAAATTAATTTAATTATATATATATATATATATATATATATATATAATTAAATTAATTTTATAAATTTAATTAAATTAAATTAATGTTATGAATATAATTCACCAACATTATTCAGTTCACCAATTATTTGCACGTGTTATCTATCAAGTTTATATAGACACGGGAAATAAAAAAATCTTAGATTCCAAGGCAATAGTACTAATGACTTACACATACCAGAAAGATGTGGGAAAGGAAGGAAATATTAACGAATAAGCTTTGAGGACAAAGATTTTCGAAGGGGAAGGAAATATTATGAATATAAGTTATATAAAATTAAATATAATTAAATAAATATAAATAAATGTAAATAACAAATAATCAAGTAATGATTATGTTAAATAGTCATTAGTTAAGTGAAAAAGCCTGTGTAAAAGACATGCCCAATCATGAAAAGACTAGGTATATAAGCGGAGCCTCATTGTAACATTCATCATCCTTGTACATTTTATATATATAATAAATTATTATTACAAATACCTTTGTGTATTTTTACATTAAAAGTTAACAAGCCATAAGTTTTGTTGTTTCGAAAAACTAAATATAACAAAATTGATATTAATAAATTAATGGTTTGTAATAAGATATACACATAATTCTAGAAAAGCATTTTATACAATTAGGAATAATACCTTTTGAATGATTCCTTTTTGTTGTTGTATGTTTTTTCTATTGAAAGTCTGACATGTCTCATTGACCATTGCTCTAGAAACACCTCTTGTAGTTTAGATATAATTTCATTCTTAGAATCATTGCATTGATTTTTTTTTATTGTAAGTGAAAATTACGTCTATACGTTTGTTCCACTAGATCCCTCATAGTTATGTAAAAAATTCCCCCTATTTCATTAACATCCAAACCACTCCAGATGAGCTACAAATTAATTCATCATCATTTACATGTTCCATAATTTTTCTTTTCTTAGAATGACATTGATCTTTCCCTTCTTTATTTATCCTTGTAGGACACTAAACATATATAAATTAATAGATTGTTTGAAACATGTTATCTAATATTCTTAAGTATATTATTAATGAGAATTATAAAAAAAAAACTCATATTGAATAGTATTTTTTCATTCACTTGATTCATTATTCTGCAATTTTTCTATCAGGGTTTTACGCTCTTCTGCACTTAGATTAGAAATAATCTTATCAACCTTTTTCATTTTTCTTCTTTGCATGACACACACCAACTAATACATATTAGTTAAACTTACATATAGTTCAAATATATTAATTTTGTAAAGAATTTACAAAGAACTTGTCTTCTCTGATTTTTTTGATTTGTTGTCATTGTGTCAATCAATTTTTTTGTTACGAGACCTTCTAAGATACTTTTTATCAATAAAGAACTTGTACCATTCAATATGGAAGCCCTTAGATATATTTTACAAATAAATCAAATAGTTTTCAGCCAAAAAAAACTTTGGTAACCAGTGTGTTTATGGTGCGTTTATAAGATTAAATGCACCAGGATTTTAACTGTTCAACATTGTCATGGAAAATTATTATTTTTTAAAATAATTTTAAATTAAGACAGTGCAATTTGTAAGGCTAAATGCACTGCATTGATTTAGCGATGTTATTAGAAACATGCACGTCGGTGTGTTATATTACATCGGGAGTAACGATGAGTAAATTGGACAAAATCGAAAGTGTAATAATATATCGGTGCATTTAAGTACTCAGGTAGCCCTGATGTGTTATATTACATAGGGCGCACTGCGAAACATATATTCATTTTTTAAAAATCAGAGAGGGCTAATGGTGTGATTTGTAAGGCTCAACGCACCGCAATGATTTAATGGTGCTATTAGGAACATTCGTGTTGGTGCGTTATATTACACTGGTAGAAATGATGTACAAACTAGACATAATCAAAAGTGTTATAATTTTTCAGTGCATTGCATTACTCAGGTAGCACCGATGTGTTTCATATGGCGCACCATGTATCATATTGTCATTAAAAAAAAAATGGAGAGGGCTAACAAAGTTTGGATCTAATTCAATAAGTGATTCCCCTACTTTATATGTCAAAAACCCTATATATAGTAAGTACACAAACCCATTAAATCTAAAATGCCTAAATTCAAAAACCCTAATTGTGAAGTGGTAAAGAAAGTTAAAGCCTAATATGAAAATTTGCAGGAAAAAGCAAGGGTTTAAGGTAAGTATTGAATTTTTTTCGTTTTATGTTTTATGTTTTTTCTTTGAATTTTAATTAAATTTAAATAGGGATAGAGATCTTAAAAGTTTTACTAGTAAAATCTATAGTAAATTTTTTATTATACATTTTTTTTTTAATTGTGAATAAATCTAACATAAATTGTAAAATATTTTAACAGTAAAATATAAGATTCTTGTTATCCATGGCTTTGAGTGAATCACCATACCTTTAAACCTCTGATCTTTCAGCGGATCCAAAATACTTTGCATCTTTGATTTGATCTTATCTTGCAAATGATTTCTCTTTTAATTAGACCCTAACAGAAATTGTAAATTTTTTTATTAGTAAAATAAACAATAAAATTTCAAACTTACTATGTAGGTTTTTGACTGAATAACCATACCTTTTAGCTTCTGATCTTCTGAATAGTTATGATGCTCCAAAATATTATGTTGTTGCTGCACAATGCTCCTGGTATATCTCTATTGCAAATCACTCCCTTGAAATTTCGGATAAAATAACAAAATGGCGAATACATTTTTACTATTTAAAAGACTTTATGAATTTAGATTTCGAGAAATCAATTACCGATCGATTTTTAATTAAAAAAAATCTTGTTTTTTTTTTTAATTCAATTTTTCCGCACATTGATGCGTTTGATAGTCAAGCACACTCGTGCGTTTATATAAAAAGTGCACTAACATTTCCAAGGTGACATATTTTTTCAACGCACAAACATGATTCATTTTTTTTCATTTTCGAAATCCTGAAATGGTGCAACTATTTTGTTTAACGCAATGGTGCAGTCTATATTTAAAAGAGCATCGAGACAATTGAATTCATTTTTATCTTCTAAATTCGGGAAATAGTTGTGTATCAATGTTGTTTTTAATTTAAATGTAATGATGTTTTTTATGTGAAAGAACATTGATATAATAATTTATTTTTTATTTTTTCGAAATGCCAGAAACTAGTGCAGGGATTATTTAAATGCCTCAGTTCCCTTATTATTTAAATGAATCGGTGCAGTTTATTCTGATTAGTGCACCGGTGGGGTTTAAAATCTATCTAAATTTATTTTTCACATAAAATGGCATATTGCTATCAAATTATCCTTTACGACACATCCACATGAATTACATTAGTTCATAGTATACATTTTCCGCTTAAAGTCACATTTTTCTAGAAAAATGGTTTCAAAACAATATTGAAATTTAGATTGTGGTTATATGGTTCTCGAGATTAATTTTAGATATCCACACAAAAATTTATATATGTTTTTTTCTCAAATACTGGGACAAAATCTCATTAATATCAAATGGCCAATTCGTCAAATTTCATCTCATTCTGTATTGTTGATCAAAGTCCTTCGCGGAGTCCTTCCTTTCCATCTCGACTAAGTTCAGATTTTATTTATATTTCAATTATCTAATTGAAATTTTCAATCTATGTCAATTTGAATAAAAAAGTATGCAAATATTTACAAGATCCAAGTCCATAATCAAGTTCAGATGCAAAAAAATATTACTCCATATTATTTTCAAAAACATCGAAAGCTCTTATCAGGAACAACATATCACAAGTAGTTGGTACATGAAAATGGACAGCCTCTTCACCTTGCCAATTGGAACATGGAATTTTCTAGCCATAATCCTGGATCAACGATGGTAATAATTGTTTGGTATACTGAAATTTCAATAAACCAATTGCATTGTCGTGCTTACTAATATCATTGATATTGTACTAATGACATTCAATATTTTTTGAAATTAGGATTCTAGTGATGATGAGCGACCCACCTACCATCTTCCGGTGCACCCCACTAAAATGTCAAATCGAGAGAAGGTTGCATTAAGAGCAAGAATTAGAGAGGAAGCATACAAAGAATGGTTGAATCAACCACCTATTCAATTCCCACTATGTCCAGATTCACTAATTAGGAATGAATACAACAATAGTAGTTCTTCATCACAAGTTGGCAATGGAGGAAATCAAATGAAGGTTGGTATGGATGATTACTTATGGGATACGACTGCCATGGAGGAAATGTTGTTAGATGCATTCCAGAATGATGAGCTAGGGGATGATGCTCATATCACTGATACCTTATTCGAAAGTCTGAAATCTACTTCCACCACCCCTCTCTTTGGACCTGGTGAGAAAGATTGAGAGAATTATCATTCCATTAATAGTTGCTTTCTAATTCGATGTATGAGAGATATGTGTACAATTTTCGATGTTTAATATGGATTTGATATGTAATGTTTTAGAAAATATTGATAATAAAAATAATCAAATGTATACATACCGGAAAAACATATGAGGGAGCGTATTTTAACATTTTAATACGAAGAATGTGAATTATAAATCAAATTTTTTTAATGCCAACTACATATATATTATACTTGCTGCCTAAATCCACCAATTACCTAGAGAGATCAAATATCTTTTCACTCAAAAAGATGTTTGCATCTCAAGAGATTTGATCCCTCTCGACGCTTGGTAGATCCAGAGTTAAGATGGATCTAGGCTGCAGATTGTAAAAAAATTATGACTTAAGTTTTTAAAATTTAACAATAGATTGAATTTTATAAACCAATATTGAATTAGTTAAATTGTATTTTTGAATAATTTATTATAAATAATAATTTATAGTAAAAATTAAATGAGTTACACATTTCGTCTTTTTAAGAAATAACTAAATTATTTTGCCTTTAATTAATTATCATTGTGATTATTGAAATATTTTACTAATTAAGTTATATTGAATATCAATGAACTATCTAAGCAATAGAAAAATATTTATTGTAATTTTACAATCATAGTTTCAACCATACTAAACTTTGTAATTTATAAAAATATCTTTGCATTTTTTTTAAAGTAAGTTGTTTTACATGCAATTTCATATATAAAAGTTTGATATAAATTCACCAATACATAATCTATAATAAACATTATTTCATAAAAATAAACATCATGACAATAATCATCTAACAAACATAAACATCATCTAAGATACACATTTGAATTCACTACCATCATCTAATTATATACACTTTTAGTAGCACATATAAACGTCATTAGCTAGCACACAAATCTAATAATCTAACAGGGCATCATCATCGTGATCACATCTAACAAAACACAAAGATTATAATCTAACATCATCACCACACACATCCTCAAATTAATATAAATCTCATGTCAAATAATTGCTATCACGTACACATCTATCTGCAAGCACATTAAATGAACATATCTAACATGACCTAACAATATACACATCAACACCAACATATAAATTAAGTACATATACATGAACAAAAAATGCACCATATATATATATATAATTCAAATAACTACATCATGAAGTAAAATAAGTGCAATCAAATATATAATACAACAAACATAGAAGTGCCTGCATCCTGATCTGCAGGAGAAGACTATGGATGGTCAACTACTTCCTGATCAAGTATGTCTGTTAAATTTAGCTGAGGTGGAGGTCTAAGAAGTGGCTGGTTTGTAGTAGAATGTATTGGTTAGTCTACAAGAGAAGGTGGCCAGTTTTCTATGTAAGGAGAAACATACAACACATCCTCTAGCTGTGGCATATGATCATCATCAAGAGACTGATGAGCAGGTGTACTACCAAAAAGATCCCTGACACCCTAATGGACATGATCCAATGGGGTGGCACCACCAAAAGCATCATCATCGCCATCCTCATCATCATGATCATGATCATCACCCTCATCATCATCATGACCATCCTCATTTGATGGATGAGTTGATGCATGATGCCTTTTATCCCTCATCACTACCAATAAAGTATTAGATTCAATGAAATGTCATATAAGAGACAAAATATCACAGACAGTCCTTATAGAGATGCACAAACATCAAATATGTGCTGATATCTCGAGGCCTCGTAGGGCGGAATCCTTGCTGAACCAAAAATTTGGACAATCTATCATAGCAGTCCATCTGAAAGCACATAGCATTCTTCCACCCTCGGTTGCCCACACCCCCCTAAGGATGTGCCTCACCTGAGCTCACCCATCTCCTCATCTCCTCCATTTGGCGATGGGGGAGGAGGCATATCCCCATCATATGAAAAAATGTCTACAAAATATATAGTACACAAATATAATTAGACAATTTAATAAAACAAGTTAAAGAACATGTTAGAATAAATTTTATTCTAATTCATTAAAATAAGAAAATGAAGCTAGATTAATTTAAAGAAAACACTCCCCCGATTAGGGTGTGAGATAGTTGAAGATCTATCTGGGGATCATCGACACGATTGATGGATTAAATGCTCAGGACGGTGGGTGGTATCTTCCATGCCCTCACACGCTCTCTCGTATTAATGCTATCAAGGTGTTGAGGCCTTGAAAATCACTGCGTCAACATGGGGGAAAACCACCCGGTTCAGACTTTAAGATAACTATTTTCCGTTTAGGTAGTGGCTCCGACTGGGGATAATGGGACCAGTTTCTCAATGAAAGGTTATTGAATGAATGTGTACTTCTTATAGTGAAGTGAAATATATGGATTTGTAGTAATGAATTAAATGGAAAACATATGCATTAATCTACTCTATAACCCGAGATTTTTTAACATTTATCTAGATGCGATCTATAATGATTTTCCTTAGTAAATGATAATATAGATTGCTCAAACACCAATGGAAATGAAAATATTTCAAGATGATTACTTTTATTAAATAGTTAATCAAAATAATGTGTATAACTCATATCACATTCAAAATATTAAAGAAAATTGCTTAACATGTAAAAATACCAATGGCAGCGTGATCAGAAACGAATACATGTAACGTTGTTCTTTAAATACCATGTAATAAGCAATTTGAAAAGATAAATTCATTATTTACTTATGAAGAAAATAGAGGTACACCGATAGAAATACTAGATGCACATTGCTCAGCTCATAAAAGAAATAGAGGAAATTTTCACAAAGATGACTTTGGGAGTACATAAATACAACTTCTCAAAATTCATTGTGAAAATTATTAAAACAATGTTCTAGTCGTTCTATTAATAAAAGTATGAAAGTACAATAGTGCGAGATTTTGTAAGCCTTTTTTCAAAAAATTTCGGACCTTTATTTCATACAAGTAAACTTAAATAGCAGAAAACAACTGAATCTATTGTGCATAGCGTTGAAGGAATTTAAACAGATCCCTTCAAAAATGCTTAAAGGAAAACAATATTTGGTAGAAATTTCTGAATGTGATTTGTTGTCTTCATCAGCTTTTTTTGTTCCATCGGATTATCTAGATGTTTGTCTATATGTTTGAACTGAACTGTCGCTTATCAGCACAACTGTCCTCTTCTATCATGAACCTGAACACGGAAAACAAGAATCGATAAGCTGAAAATAAATGAGACTGATAAGCGAATTTCATTTGAAACAAATCACATTTTGTAGGAAATCAGGAAAATTGTAGAGTGTAATAAATTTCGATCACAACCATCATGGAGAGGAATGTAGAGTGAGGTCTGTGACAAGACAAGTCGGACTTTACGGTCTTATCGCAAAATTGCAATCACTTTTAGACTAGACCGGGGGTAGAACTTTGAATAATTGCAATCGTTTTAAGACCTGGAGTACTCTAAACAAAATCCAAAGGGGTCTTTCTTAAAACATATCGCAATCAAAACATCGAAAAGGTGGATGGCTTGTTATAAACCATGTCCCTTTAAAACTTGTGATTGCGAAGTCTTGCAGTGATGTGGTAGTGGAAAGGGTCTTATCTCATATCGCAATCGGCATGATCAAGAGTCTTTGGAACAGGCGACATGACTTAGTGTTTTTTTGTTTGGAGGGGGTTCAAAGTGGTAAGTGGTTTGTGAAGAGGGGAGTCTAAAAGAACGAAGGAGTGACACGTAGATATAGGGCTTGGATGGAAAAACCACTTTTCGGACCCCCCCTTTGAGAAACTTAAAATTGAGTGCAGGGGGGTCTGAAATCTTATCTGTCGTTGATCTGGGTGGATTAGATCTGAGCCATTTATTTTATAAGACAAGTCTGGCTTTTTTGTTTTATCGCAATCGGCGTTCGGAGCGGAGACAAACATGACATATGGTTTAAGTCCCGAAAGACTTGCGATTTGTGATGTGTGGGATGATGTGGAGGATGATGTCACATGTGACGTGGATATGACATCATTGATCACAATCGCAATCGGTGGTGTGGAGCAGGGTAGAACCTTTAGACTCTTGTGATTGCGCGGACGCGGGTTTTGTTAAATTGCATTGAATAATCCCCGTGGGTCTAGCTATATCACATATCGCAATTGGTTAAGGCAAGAGGCAGGAGGTAGGACTTTTGGAAACTGCGATAGTCGCGGATGCGAGATTTTTTATGAGTCACAGTTGATTTTCCCGTCGGGTCCGGGCCTAATCGCAATTGCAGTTAGTTAAGGCTAAGAATTAAGTTTTTTGGAACGTTTGCGATAGTCACGGACGCGGGTTTGATTTATATCGCAATCGCAATGGAGTTGGCGGAGGGGTCTTTTCCTTATGAAACTTTGCAATGCAGGGAAGCAGGATGAGTCAAAGTTTATGAAGAATTTAAGATTTGGGAATTAATACTCTGATTATTTTGTTTTTTAATTAAAAAATCCATATTGTTTAATACTTAAGGTTTTTTGAAGCCTAAGTATAGTTTTGGTCTTGGGGGCTATTAAAATTTGGTTTTTTGGATAATCAAGGTTTAATACTTGGGTTTTAATTAAAAAGCCTAAGTATTAAACTTTGATTATAGGATTTTCTAACATTTTTTTATGTTGATTTTCTATTTTTATTTTTTATTTTTTAATTCCTAAGAAAAGAATTTCTTTAAGATGAGCCCATTTACAGGAATATAATCTCTCTTTCTTGATAAATCTTGAAGTATAAATGTAGATGGGCCTATCTGTTCAACAATCTGAAATGGGCCAAACCATAATTTTTTAAATTTCGTATGTTTCCCTTTTTGTTCATGTGCTTTGTCCCACTTGAGAACTAGATCTCCAACTTGGAAGGATCTTTGTGTGACTGAACTTGCATCAAAAGAATCTTTTACCATCTGTTGATGTTTTGTGTGTGTGAGTTTGGTCTTTTCCCTTTCTTCTTCTAGTTTTAGGATTTGTGAATTTCTTAATTGCAAGGAAGAAGAGGGTGTTTCTTCAATAAATTGAACTAGGGCTAATGAAGGAAGAGCTAAATGTGATGGAATGATGAATTCCTTCCCATAGACTAGATTAAATGGAGAAGTACCTATAGAGGTCTTCTGAGTTATCCTATCAGCCCATAGAGCAAATATTAAAGCTTTGTGCCAGTTTCTTTGATTTTGATCTACAATTCTTTTGATTATTATAAGGACATTTTTATTAGTGGATTTTGCCAAACCATTTCCCTGGGGATAATAATTAGAATAATATTTGAGCTTAAAACCTCTCCTAATGGCAAATTCAATCATACTGGTACTCGAGAAATAAGATGCATTATCAAATATAATTGTAGAAGGAAAACCAAATCTTGTAATGATAAATTGTTCAATAATGTCAATAACAGATTCAGAATTGACTACCTTTAGCGGAATTGCTTCCAGCCACTTAGTGAAGTAATCTGTAGCAGTGATAATATATCTATGTTGTTTAGAAGAATGATGAACGATCTCACCTAGGATATCCAGTCCCCATTGTTCGAAAGGTTATTCGATGTTGATTGGCTGCAAAGGCAAGGCTAGTTTTCATTGTCTTCCAGAAGCAGTTTGGAATGTTTTGCATTTCCTTACATATGCGTGGGTATCTTTGAAGAGAGTTGACCAGTAGTATCTAGAATGTAAGATTTTGTGTGTTGTAGTATCTCCTCCAAAGTGTACACCTGCTAGTCCATCGTGAAGTTCTTGCAAAATTGTTTGTGCTTCACATCTTTCAAGGCATCTTAATAGTATGGAATCATAGTTTCTCCTAAGTAACATGTTATCAACAATCTCATAATGACTCGCTTTTAATCGTAAATCTCTTTTTCTTTTATAATTGAGTTTAGGAGGAGCATATCCATTTTTCAAATAAAAATTAAATCAACGTATTAGGACTCAACATCAATTAAACTTACCTCATAAATGTGTTCACTATTACCTGTATCCCCTTCATCTAGTATGTTATATTCTCCTATAAGCAGCTTGCAGAAACCTTGCCCTTTGACAATTTTGGCTGGTTTTATTTCAATATCGTACTCCTAGACAGCTGTTACCCAATTTTCTCTCTTTTCTCCTAATTCTTTCTGCATTAGTAATTGCCTCAATGTTGGGAATGGGACTATTATTTTCGTGTGTGTTTTTAAAAGAAAATATCTAAAATGCTTTACATATTTATATACAACAAATGCCTGTTTTTCTACTTCTGAATAATTCAATTCAACACCCTGAAAATTTGAACTAAAAAAAGAGATGGGTGCTTCCAATTTTTGATTATTAATTTGTTCAAAACAATGACATAAGATGTTGAAGAAGCAAAAGTATATAAGATGAAATAATTGGAGAAATTCAGAGTATTTAAAGAAGGAGCATTGATAATTCCCCGTTTGATTAAATCGAATGCTTGCTTTTCATGATGACCCCATTTAAAAACCGTGTCTTTCTTAATAATTTGTTGTAATGGTAAAATAATTTGTGAGAAATCAGGGACAAACCTTTCGACACAATTGATCTGTCCAAAAAATGATTGCATGCTTTTTTTGTTACATGGTGGAGAAATTTCTGAAATTTCTTTTATTCTATCAGGGTCAATGTAAATTCCATTTTTTGACACAATGAATCCTAAAAGTTTCCCTTCACTAAGAGTGAAAAAATACTTTTTTTAGATTTAATGAGATCCCATATTTTCTATAGTGTTCAAAAATTTGTTTTAAGTCCTGCAAATGATTATATCTATTCTTTGAATAAACAGTAATTTCATCTAGATAAATAACAACCGTTTTGTTGAACATACCTTTGAAAGATATATCCATGTCGCATTGGAAAGTGGCCCTTGCGTTTATTAAACTGAATGGCATTTTTTGGTAGGCATAATTTCCCCATTTTGTTCTGAAAGTAGTCTTTAGCCTATCATCTGGGTGGACCATGATTTGATTATATCCTGATAAACCACCAAGGAAAGTCGTAAGTTCGGAACCAACAACTGATTGTAAAATTTGTTCCATAGTGGGTAGTGGGAAATTATCCTTTTGACTTTCCGTATTGAGATTCCTAAAATCTATACAAATGCAAATATCATTGTTTTTCTTCCTAACAGGTACCAAGTTGGAAATCCATCTTGAATTCCTAACAGGAAAAATGATTTTAGCCTTAAGGAGTTTATTCAATTCCATTTTGATTTGATTTTCTATGTTCGGATGAATTTTCCTTAATTTTTGTTGGACAAGTTTATAATTAGATAACATCGGGATTGTATGTTGAATGACAAAAGTGTCAAAAGTTTTGAGATCTTTGTAAAAAGCAAAGATATCCTTATATTTCTTTAACAAATGAATGAAGGATAACCTTTCTTCAGATGAGGGACCGAGTTCTAAATTGATGTTCTGAGGTTTCAGATCCGTCCCAATGTTTATTAATTCAAATCTCAAAGTTGAACTCTATGGTTTTGAGTTAGTAACTCTTTTAAATTTGTCTTTTAAATCATAGAGATCCTCAAGTTTAACTATAGATTTGGGTATGGGATTATCATTGATTTTATTTTTTAATTAATTGTTGTGTTCATCATCATCATTTATTTGGTCATTGTATGATCTTTCAGAAGTTAAGAAGCTTAAAATGTCTTGATCATCATTAAATACCCGCCAATTGGTGATATTATCGGGAATGGATGGCCTCAACGCTGACATTCTGAATCCTAGGAATAGCAGAAATGTTAAAGCTAAAAAACGTGAAGTGAGAGACTAAACCAAAGACTAATAATACTTAAAGTGTGTAGAGATACAATGCATGATGTTTCTTACTTGTTTAACTACAATCTCTAAATCTCCAAAAACTTGACGGTATTCAACGTCAAGGCTAATTGCTTTGTACATACCTTGGACCAATGCCTCATATTATGCAATATTATTTGTGCATTCGAATTCGAATCTGCAAGTTAGCATTGTCTTCACACCTTCAAGATTAATCAATAAGCAACTTGCTCCTGCACCATCAATTGATTTCGATCCATCAAAATACAATGTCTAGAATAAAGAATTAACTAATGGTTTTTCTAACATATTTACACATCTGGGAAAGTCTGTCTGTGAAAATTTTTTAATTTGAGAAGTTACAAAATTACTCAGAAATAGTGACATTTGTGCTTTAAAATTCTCAAAAAATGATTTAGTAGAGTTTCCAAGAATGTTGTTATTAAATGCTATTCCCTCATTTTCACCTTTGAAATCTGTTAGCGAATGTTTCATTTGTTTTTCTCGGTTGATTCTAATTTGATTCACCTTTCCATTAAATGGGAGCCATAAGTGAGACCGATCAATGGAAAAATAACTGTGTAGTTTTTTTGACCAATTTCTACTAAGAATTAAACTGTAGAAATTTGGGATATCAACAACAAGTATATCAATTATTTGACAAACTTCAGGATTCTAAGATAATCTAATAAGAACTGAATTCATTTCTGCTATGACTTTGACTTTTGTCCTATCGAGTTTCACAATGTGAACTACAATTTTCTGGGATGACATGTTTAATTTCAGACAAACTGAATACGGCACGATATTCAAAGAAGCCCCCGAATCAATCAAGCAGTTATGCACATTTTTATTAAATATTTCAAAAGTCAAAATAAAAGGAGGAGTAGGTGAGTTAGACTTGTCACTTATCAGAATAGCATCAAAGGAATCAAATAATGAATGACCAAGAGGTTTACCCATTCTGTTAGAAGCTTTGGGTACCACGACAATAGGAAGAGGAGAAGAAGGTACTACATTCAATTCTTTCAGTAAAACTTTTTGTTGTTGTTTGAGTTTAGTGAGTTCATGAAGGGGAATGTTTTCTTTTATTTTCTTCATATTGTCAACTATATCGTACTAAATAGTATCTGAAACTACTAAGGTTATGGGTGAAGATGGATAATTGGATGAAGACAGAATGACTTGGGGGGAAATGGAAGTGGATTTTTTAACAACATCTTTATCTTTAGTAGTAGAAGTTGAGTGCTTCTGTTTTTGAATTGGTTGTATAGGATCAACTAGACCTTTACTTCTTATGCCAACAGGTAATGCTTCATATTCATTTTCACAATCATAAATAGGAAGAATAAAATCCCACATTCCATTTAACTCAGCTATTTGTTCATATTGCGATTCATCAGCAGAAAATGTTGCTTCTTCCTCATCTTCATCATCACTTTCTGCATTAGAGATTGTATTTGGAGGTTGTGGATTAGGTGGTTTATTTCTTCTGAATGTTCCAAAAGGTTTTTTGGAAGAAGATTTAGCTACTTGTTTTTTGATCTCTACCATCTCATTAGAACAAGTTTTAGGACGTGTTGTAAGCCTTCAAGATCAAAGGGATCTTTAAGTGCTTTATTTTTTGGCTCATCATTAAATGTAACTTTTTTTAATTTTCTGCCTTTCTGATCCTTTTTCCTTTCTAGTGCATTTATCCCCTTCTCTACAAATACAACTTCTTTCATGTTTTCTACCAACGTATTTTTGTTAGCTCTATCTACAAAAATTGCTATGTTAGAAGGAAGAGATGAAATATACCATTCAATTTGTACATCGACACCATGTTTAGAAGTAGCTGTGATTTTATTTAACAATTTATTAAATCTAGAATTGAAATCTTTTATCTTTTCCACTGAATTCATTTTTAAATGGAAAGATCATTGATAAGAGATGCGGTTGACCGATCATCACCAAATTTAGTAAAAAATTGCTCTTCAAAAATATCCCAACTAGTAATAGAATTGGTTGGTAATGAAAAGTACCAAGACCCTGCTGATCTTGTAAGAGTGTGCGGGAATAATCTGACGACAACGTCTTCTTCATCTACGTCATTAAGATTGGTGGCTAACATATATTTATGAAGGTGTTCTTTAGCAGGTAACCCATCATCAGGATTGAATTTTCGAAGCCATCTTTTAGGATGTTTTGGTAGAGGATGAAGTGGTGCTGGAATTTGAACAACTCCCAGATTGAACCATGGTCTAGTTGCCATTGTAATAGTTGGGGAGGTGGATGTGATTAAAGAAGAACTGGTAGCTGTGATAGTACTGCTTGAAGCAGCACTAGTTGTTTGTGTAGAGGAAATTGAAATAGTTGAAGTGAACTATAGATAAAAAGGAAATGGAAAAGGAAGAAATGGAGATGTTGGTGAATGAGAGAATGAGGTAATATCTCTAGCAGATGTTTGGGAATTTGATGTAGCAGTTCTTATTCAGTGGGATTGAAGTGGAAATTAAAATGGAAAGCTGCCAAGTTTTTCACTTTGGGATCGAGTCAAAACACTAGTTCCGTGAAAAATAGAAGTTATACTTCCTTCAGAAACTCCGTGATTCAGGATTTTCTGCTGAAATGGAAACATCTTCCAATTTATTTATTAAAGCTGTAATTTTGGTGATTCTAGAGTTTAATCCGTAGGGATTACCTCAGGAAGTATTCTAGGAGACTTGGGAGGTGATTGTACAACTCCTGATCTAAAAGTAGGAGATTTTGGAGGGGATTTGGAAGTTGTAGGAGATTTGGAGGGGGAATGACTCTTGGAATGGCCTTTTGTTTTTGGATTGGACTTACTTTCCATTCATAGTTTGCATGCCCTCCTTCTAGCGCCAAAATTTGTTAAGGCCTAGAAACTTACTATGTCAACACGGGGGAAAACCACCCGGTCCGGACCTTTAGACAACTCCTTTTTCCATTTAGATAGTGGATTTGACTCGGAAACTGGTCCCATTATCCCTAGTCAGAGCCACTACCTAAACGGAAAAGGAGTTGTATTAAGGTCCAGACCGGGTGGTTTTCCCCCGTGTTGACACCATGATTTTTTAAGCCTTAACAGAAGGGTAGTAGATCTTAGCGGATCCATAACATGAAGTTAGGGAGACCACTACGATTACAGGTGGTGGGAGTGGAGGTTTATTTGAGAACATATGTTCAAGAATCGAATTGGTCTCACTAGTACCTTAGTGAACCTAAGGTAATTGTTTTCTGGTTCGTGGCACTTGGAACCTGGAGACAACACTCGATCGTAGTTCGTCTTTGCTCGAGGTTGGCACACATATTATGGTATGTTCCATGCTTATCCTATATCCTAGGTTGGGGGTCTGCAATTCATAATTTGCCTCGCGTTTGGAGGGGAAAAGGAACAATGGTTAATTTGGAAGTTTTTGTGACTAAAAGATCTGGCTTTCTCGACTATGTTATGTCGATATCCATATTTTTTGGCAATTTACTATCTCGTATGGGCATGATTATTGGTTTTCAGGTTTTTTTTTTATAATGTTTCCTCTACATGTTGAATACGGACTTTTCCATTTCAAGCCAGAATTGCACTAGAAAACCCTGTGGAGAGTAAGGGTTCAGATTTTTGGTTAGGGCTGAGTCTATAGACTCTGGTCTCAGGGGTGCATGAGGACCATTGTTCTCATTCAGATGGTGCCTCACACTCCGGGAGGGTTCTTGTTTGCCTCTGCATATTGGCTTGGGTGGTGGATTTCTAGTGTGGTGCAGTGTCGTCTGGCGTTACCTATGTTCTTATGCCCATCCATTAAGTTTATGTTTGATTTTCGGGTGGTTTTCTGTATTGTTGTTACTCCAGGTATGCCTAAGTAGCTTCTCCCTCCAGTCTCTCCACAGTGGGTTGGGTCTTGACTGTGGGAAGGTGAGAGAAGATTGACAAAGGGTGGTCTGGTTCTACTCATAATGGTGAATAATCCTCCTCGTGGTGGTGTCTCTAGCCGTGGAGGCCATGGTCGAAAGAATTAGGGTGGTAAGGGAAAGGAAATAAGCTCGATGTTTGGAAAGACTTCGCGCCAGTGCGACAAGAAAATGGATGCTGAGATCTTACAGAATACAGTCCAGACCTATTGCATAGGGATCCCAAATCAAGTGAAGTATTTGATTTCAACATAGGAGGTAGAATGAACTTTAAAGTTGAGCTTGAGTTGCCGACAGAGGATTAGAGTGATTTGATCCCTGACCCTGGTTATACCCACGATCGCCTAACTCTGTATAAACAATCTGTTCATCTTTTTCGGCTTATGAAATGTATTATGGTTAAAGAAATGGCTTCCTCCCTTAACATAGCTGCAAATGTGGATTCTCCAACTAATTCAACTCCAGCTACAACACCAAAATTCCCGCTTTGGCTGCATAAAGCACCATATTCCATGTGTACCCCAATCTGAATTGCAAGTTTCAAGTGCAAAAGATTTTTCTTTGGTGGAATTGTCAGACGACTAGTTGTTGGAAGTCATGTTTGATCATTTTTGGCTTATATTTTGACATATATGTCAGGTAGCATTTATATTTACAATTTTATGCGTACTATATGGTTTACAAACTATAAGTCTTATAAGGCTTGGATAGAAAAATTGAGACTATTTATGTTTTGGATGGCTTATAATGCGGTTCAATGGCCAATAGATCTGGTTCCTCACTAAGCAGGTTGAGGCCATCGAATGATTTATATGATTGTAACCTACCTTATTATTGAAATGAATGAATGGAAAGGTACAGACAAGATTACAATTTTTTTTAAAGAAAACACTAATATTACCTCTATCATCTGGGGGCTTAGCCACTATGAATAATATGTTGGGACACCCTCTCCAATCAATCCCCGCACACAGATACCCCAACAATTCAAACACATGGCCATTCACACTAGCCAGTAGTGTCAATGCCTTGTTCGAAATCGTGGCTAGCAACTATGGCATGCACCTCTTGGGAATCACATGGCCCCACATGTGCATTTGAGCCTCAGTGATCGGACTAGGAGGATGATGATCAAATGTAGGCCTCGTCTTTGGAAACCTCTCAAAAAATAAACAAAAAATCTCAGAAGCAAAAGGGAAGGTCTCCACCCCCCATCTCAATAACGCACAACATATATCTAGTTATGCAAAACTGCCTCAAAAAAATGGCAGACCATCTGATGCAACATGGCACTTGAATCAAAGAATCAACATAATATAAAAGAGGGAAACTGATGTGTTTTACATCACCACAATAATGTGAAATGGTGTTGACTAATAATGAGAGGCACCTATCCTCCTTTGTTTCAAAAGAATAATTCCGTAGTTGTCCACCACAAACCTGAAAATACAATGGATGGACTACACAAGGCCTGACATATCTCTAAGTGTATGTAAGTTGACTCTTAGGGGACATAAAAAAAACTACAAAAAATACTCCTCTCTCCTGGATAGGCCAGTGATAAAGTATATGTCCTCCTTAGTGGGCCTATACCACAACTCAGGACCGACATGGAAAGCCTATTGTTGGACATTTCATCGACAAATCAAATGTTCCAATAGGATAGAGATGTACCCTCCTCATAGTACTTGAGGAGGCCTACATTCCTAAAGATCACTTGTGTCGTTGGAGTAATAGGGCAAGGGTATAAATCCCTCTCCCTCTCTCTTGATTGCCATGGTAGGACCATATTTTATGGGCCTGCTTACTACTTCTGCTCCTGCTGCTGCTGTCTCAGCTACATGATTGACATATAAAATACATCAGCCTGATACATAAAATACAATTTTTTTTATTAAATGAAACATGTATTTATAACTATGGAAACATAACTTTCAATTAAAAATAAATAAATTACCGGTCCGCTGAAAACTCAGTCATGCACAGGCTCTGATGCACTTTCAACTATAATTGCACCGTTGACGGTGCACACATAAGTATGACAGACTATGGGTGTTTCATAAATTTAAATTTTCATAGCGGTGTTGCATAATTGTGCACTAGAGTGCATGTATAACCTATTGGCACCCGTAAGGTATGTTCAGGTTATCGAACACACTGAGATATAGGAATCTTTTTAAATATTTATTTGCTGTGCGTTTTGTAAATATAAATGCACTGAGAGTGTCACACTAACACACAATTTGTCACATATTTCCTGGTGCATTTATATTTACAAAACGCACCATGTGATGCATTATGTTCATGCACCAAAGCTTGGTGCACCCTGTAAATTTATAGGGTGCACCGCTCTCGGTGCGAGCCGAACATATTGAGCACATTGTGTGTCGAATTTTCTTTTTTTTGGAAAAAGAAATGAGAAATTCAACCTAATTTACATTTATAATCTACTAAAAACTTAAATTATAAATAAACATAGAGATTGCTTGGACATTTGGTTTTCAGGAGGCATTGCGGACACATAATGGAGAAAAACAAATTTTACACTGTTTGAAAAAATTGGAAACTCAAATAGTGGGCACAATACTGAAAGGTGGTAAGAAAGAGAAGCATCGACGTTAGGGCGCTGTCATAGAGTGGCACCGGTTCTTCAAAGCTCTCCCACACTGTAGATGGTAAAAATGAAAATTACGGTTGGGAGGGTTTTTTTTATTTAACCCTCCTCCGATGCGTTTTGTGAGACGTGCCAGAGCAAGCTATATCCAAAAGCACTATGTTTTTTATTTATTTAAAACTATCTTGGTTCTTTATCGAGACGCCCCAGGGATTTACATTATTGGTAATGCACCGGTGCTATGATTTTACAATAACACCGGTCTTTTTTTAGAAATTAGAAACCATCTATTGGTATGCTTTATAAGATGCCTCGGGGCATTGTTATACATTTACTGCACCGAGATGTCATTGTCAAATATCACTGGTAAATTTTACTATATGAAGGAGTTTTATGTTAGTGGATATTCAAGCACCGATGCGTTTTGGTATTTAGCACACTGTGGTTTTTTATTTTTCAAAAAAAAAAATTCTATGGTGCACCATGGTATATGCAGCTCCAGTGCATGTATGGATAATAAAGCACTGGAGTTCTTGAATAATTTAGACACACCGTCAAAGAAACATTTGTTAAATCATCTGGTTGCCCAACTCCACTAGTGACCTCTAGTACAAACCAATTTTTGGGCTATTTTTATAGGGGCCTCCGTAAAAACTGCCACTAGAAGTTCTTTTCCTTGTAGTGTTTGTATATTCAACATCATATGTCATGCAATCATGTTTGGGCATGAGATGTTGTTTGTATATTTGAGTCTTTTTCTATATAGGTCATGATATGCCATACTTCCATGTTTAGGTGTGAAGTGTCATTTTGTATATTGGGAATATCATGCCAATTTTGTTCAAAATGTACATTTGAGACAATTTCATGGCACATGATCTATGATTTCATGTGCTCATTTATTTAATGGTAAAGTGTTAGATTACTAGGTTGAATTTGCATCTGTGAACTTAGCACTGTGACATGTTGTATTGTTGAAGGTGTTTGTATTGGGTTTTTAAAGACATGTCACTTAGGTGTGTTCGTCATGATACAAGCAATTGATGATCCCAAACAAATTGTAACAAGTTTTATCCATTAGGGCACACTTCTCCAAGCATATACCAAATCTAAAAATCACTTTATTACAATAATTTATGTAATAGAAATATATTTTTTTATCTTCAATTTCTATATTAAATCACTTAATAATCTCAACCCTATGTTATATCAAATCAACATGAATGATAAATCTTTGAAATTACTTAATCATGAAGATAATGCAAGAAGAAAAATCAAATTTGCAATCACACAATTTTGGATAGCAAGATACTTTATACATATATAGAAGAAATGAAATACATGTGAACAAATTTATCACAAAATTGGTACAATATTTAGCTCTCCAAACTTTAGCAAGGTAAAATCATGAAAACCCTAGCCACCATCAAATATACACAACAAACTAGCATCAACACTAGCAAGTCCTCTTTTGGCTTCTTGCTCTAGAAATGAGGGAAAGAACCCAATGAATCCATCTTGTTGCAAACCCGAAAGAGTGAGCATGTGAAAAAGAAATTGTGAGCTCAATTTGTCAAATGCTTTTGACATATCATGTTTGATGAGCATACCTGGAGACTTATTGGAATTAAGCAAGTGAATGTTTTCATGGCTAGTGTTATTCTATCCACAATTTTTCTACATTCCACATAACTATCTTTCTGAAGAGAGATAAGTGAGGGGAGAATTGGTTTTAGTTGGTTTCTGATAACTTTGGAGATGATTTTACAGATAACATTACATAGGGAAATAAGACTAAATCTAAAGGACAATTGGCATGATATTTTTAAGGAATAAGAGATACAAAGGCAACATCCAGGGTTGTTAAGATAGAGTAATAATGTGGAGATTCTATTATTACTTTCCAAACATCATACTCGAGAATTTTCCAAAAAACTTGGTAGAAATTGGTGGTAAAGCTGTTAGGACAGGGGAACTTGCATTTAGAGATTTTCATAATAGTTGCTTCCACTTCTTTCATGGTGATTTCCTTCAAAAGGAGATCATTTTGTTCCCTTGTTACAATTTTGGGAATGTGCTCTATTAATTTCCTAATAGAAATCCTTCGGTCTATAACCATTTATGTGAGCGTGGCTTGGAAATGGTTCATGAGTTCTTGGGCTATTGCATCGTGGCTTTCCAATTTTTGGTGATTGGGTGTTTTGATGCTTGATATTCTATTATTAGCATCAACACCAATAAGTCCTCTCTTGGCTTCAACAAAAATAAACACCAACAATTCCTCTGTTGGATTCTTGCTCTGGAAATGAGGGCAAGAACCCAATGAATCCATATTTCTACAAAACCAAAAGTAGCGAGCATATGAAAAATAAATTTCCAACTCAATTTGTCAAATGATTTTGACATATCAAGTTTGATCAACATACTTGGAGACTTATTGGAATGAAGAAAGTGAATGTGTTCATGGGATAGTGTTATGTTATATACAATTTGTCTATTGTATACATAATCAATTTGGTCAAGAGAGATAAGTGAAAGGAGAATTGGCTTTAGTCAGTTTGCAATAACTTTGGAGATGATTTTATAGATAATATTACATAGGGAAATACGACTAAAATATAAAGGAGAATTAGCGGGGGATTTTTTAGGAATAAGAGATATAAAGGTAGCATCAAGGGTTGTTAAGATAGAGGAGGAGCATCAAGAGTATTCTACTATTTTCCAAACATCATACTCGAGAATTTTCCAGAAATCTTGGTAGAAATTGGTGGTAAAGTTGTTAGGACCCGACGACTTGTGTTTAGGCATTTCCATAATAGTTTCTTACACTTCCTGAATGGTGATTTCATTCAAAATGAAATCATTTTGTCCCCTTGTTACAAGTTTGTGAATGTGTTCTATAATTTCCTAATAAGATACTTTTTTTCCATAACCATTTTTGTGAGTGTGGCTTGGAAATGATTCATGAGTTCTTGGGCTATTTCATCATGGCTTTCCACTTTTTGGTGATTGGGTGTTTTGATGCTTGATATTATATTACTTTGCCTGTGGTTGATCATGGATCTATGGAAGAATTTAGTGTTTTTTTCTCCCTCCTTAAGCCATTGTACTTGGTATTTTTGTCTCTAGAGGATTTCCTCTTGCTTGAATATTTCCTCTAGTTGGAGGTGAGTGACATCTTCTTGATGTTCCAATTCCTCATATATTCCATTTGATATTATTGCTTGTTGGATGGTGATCATATATTTTCAAGATTTAGTTTTTCTTTGTGAATGTTACTAAAATCGTTAATATTCAAGTTCTAGACTTTTGTTTTGAGATATTTTAACCACTTTTGGAAGACATACATAAGGGTCCTAGGAAAATGATATGATTCTTTCCACCATTTTTCTACATTAGAGAAAAAATTAGGATGTTGTAACCAAAAATCCTTGAATTTGAAGGGCCTATTCCTAGGACTACCAATCCAATCCATAGAGAGTTCTGTGGGCAACCAATGATCCAAATCATGACAAAGGTGATAAGAAGCCTCCAAATTAGTGCCTAAAATATAGAGAGACTCTGTTATGAGGAATTTTTCAAGTCTTGAAGTTATTTGAGATGCACCTCCTCTCTTATTGTTCCAGGTGTATAAGTTGTTATGTGTGAATGGATTTATAAGTTTGGAGTTATTGATAAATTCCAAAAAGCAGGGGCTTTCTTCATTGAGTATACGAATCCCACCTTTCTTTTCATTGAGAATTTTTATCATGTTAAAATCCCCACCTATAATCCAGAAGTTTTTTCCCTATAATATGTGATTCTCGTTGGAGGTTGTGAAGGAATAAGTATTTGTTCTTAGGAAAACTAGGGCTATAAACATTGGTTATGAAACTCCAACTGGTTTAACCAATGGGTTGAAAGTTAGTAGTTAGAATTTTGGGCAGAGAAAAAGGAATCCTGAAGAGTGACTGAGGAAGGGTTCCATGCAATAACACTACCTCCTGATGCTCCTTGGGAATCCTGGGCTAGATAATCATAGTTTCTCTAGACATTATTTAAAATCTTGTTCAAAAACTCAAAAGGGCATTTTGTTTCTTGAATCATCATGATATCGAGGTGTTTGTTTCCCATTAAGACCCCTAACATTCCATGAGATGAATTTCAATGATGATGTTGAGAGGAGGGTTGAAAGATGGCATCCATTGGTGACACTCTACCAATATTCAACAAGTAATCCCCTAGATCCTGTACTAATTGACTATTTCTTTTTCACCCTTTTTTTTGTTCTTTTAGAATACACAATTGATATATGGGAGAATTTCTTTTGATTCCATGAGAGTAAAAATAAGTGTTGTGGTTAGGGGTATTGTTTGGTTCGTATCTTGACAAAAAATTAGATCTTGATTTCAGATGTATGCTTTAGTGATGATTTGAACTTTCTCCTTGGGAATAGTTGTTGGGTCATTATTTCTCAATTTCTATACAACATACTGTAGATCAATGTTTTGCAGGTCCATTTCCTTGAAATATTTTGCATCAAAAAAAAATTGGTGTTATCCTCCATTTCTAAATCCTCCTAGTAATCTTTGTTAGTAATTTATGGATGCATATATTTCTTTGGCTAGGGTGGTTGCTCACTAGTTTGCTAGATCTCTTCCATTTCAGGATTTTATCCTTTGGTAGTTGTCCCATTTTCTTCTAACAATTGGAGGACCATGTACTAGTTATGGGTCATTGCATTTTCATAAGTTGGATTCTCTGTTCTTTTTCTTGTTGTCTTCCTTTTATTGGTGACCCTAGTAAATCCATCTTGATCTGAGGACATGTTTACTCGTGCAGTTTGTTGGACCTAGTTTGCTATGAATTCTTGTATTAAATGGCCATATACATGGAAATTTTGGCATCTAAAGGGTTTCTCATAATCTATTGTCTGTTCTCATATTTCATCTTCACTGCTTGATCTGTTTTTGTATGATTAGTTTTGTTGTGCTAATAACAATTTGTTGAAGCCTTGAAAATCATTGCTACAACATGGGGGAAAACCACCCGATCCGAACCTTGGTTGGAAACTCCTTTTCCGTTTGGTGTAGTGGCTCCGACTGGGGATAAAGGGACCAGTTTCCCAAAAACAGATTTTGGTAGTGTTGATGGGGTGATATATGATGTAATAGGGGAATGATTTAGCTAAGTGTAATTTAATCTAAACTATTAATCACATGCATATATCCTAGTTTTAAACACTATTTATCTATAACTATACCCAAGAATAAAAGTAAAATATGTGATCTACAATAATGTCCTATAGAAATTGGTAATAAAGATCATTCAACTGCAATAAGAAGTGAAATAGTTTAACAATAATAATTTTGGATAAATAGTTAGCCAAAACGATTGTGAAAGATATATTGCATATAGAATCGTTCATGTATTCAGTAGGAAATTAAAGCCAACACCATACAAAAGTGAAATAATGCTAAACCGAAATTCAAAATTTCATACATAAAGCAATTGAAGAAAAACATATTGCTTGATACATAAATAAAACAAAATCACAAGATAAAAGTACCATTTGCAATATAGATCTAATTCCAACCAATCCAACATCATCTAAGAGTGGAAAAGTGCAATTTCAGTAGAACATGCTAGATATAAAACAAAATAGGTCATGTTCCATTCATTCCACCAGAACCTCCTCAAAGGTACATAAGTGCATGTTTTGAAGAATGTTTCTAATAAAAAGTTTGGAATCCTCTCTAAATGCATGAGATGGGTTTAAATACTAAAACTATAGGTCCTAAAATAGATTAGTGCAAAAATAGCTGAGGAGGTTTAAACGAACTTCCTCAGATTATAAGAAATGAAACTAAAATATAAATAAAACAAGGTGACTAACTCTTTTGCATTTGATCCTTAAGATCACAGATATCTATCATTGGTTTGAGTTGTGTTAGTTGGCTGATCAAAGATTTCAATTGTCCATTAAATACGACATCCGTCAGTGCTGGCACCATTTTCTGTGTGGAGGTGGTTAGGCATCCCAGGGTCATCCACTAGATGGCTTGACTAAGAATTGCCAGTATGCTTCCCAGTTCAGCTTGCTCATTTGTCTGATCACCTCCTCCCTTTCCTTTGTTGCTTCTCTCCTTTACTGCTTTAGTTGATTGGCATTTGGAAGAAATCCTGGTATAGATTCTGCAACCAGGTTGGCGCCATGTAGATTTTCGTTAGTGGCTTCAATGATGTTGTTTGCTACTACTGCCGCGACCGATGTTGCCCTTTTTTCTTGCTTGAGCCGAGAATCCCAGTCTGCAAATAGAATTTATTTATGTGATTCCTCCAGTTTCGAAAAATCATTCTTTCTCCCATCTTCTAATTCTTGCCAGGAGATAAAGTCAGAAATCCTTTTATGGATTTCATCATACTCAAGCCTCATGTTGACGACTTGGCTTGTTAGCTTATCACTGATCTCACAATAAGGATATACTTGCGAGATTCCTAGAATAGAAGTTCTTTTTGTTGCATTAGTTGGGCGTTAAGGCTGAGTGCTTCTTTTACGAACTGATCGATTTGTGGACTGCCTTCTAGGCTGGCTTGATGTTGTATTTGCATCTGTTCAAAATCCTACTGTAGTTTGGAAATTTGTAATTCTGCTTGTTGGTTAGATTTTCCTTGCTCTAATTGTTGTTCCAACAACAAGATCCTTTGTTCCTTTTCTCTTAGCAGCATTTGAACCTCTGTCACTTTACCAATAGTTGTCATAGCATAGTCTCCCGCAAATTGCGACAGTCTCGTAAGAGTATCAGATGGTTCCATGGGTGAATCTTTCCAAATAATATCCATTAGTTCATTGTCGAGAGCAGTAACAACTGCAACATCCAACTTTCTTTTCTTCCTCTGCCTTTTGATGATAGCTTTATGGGTAGGGCTATAAAACACATCTAAGAAAGGAATTTCCTCAATTCTTAAAACAATTTCAGAAGTGGGGGTGGTAAGAATGAGCTCTACATCTTGAGTACTTACAGTTTTCTCCACTGTAACTTCATGGGTTGATTTGTGCTGTGGAGTCTTTACTTTAGATGTTTGTTCTTATGTATGGATATTTTTATTAAAATTCTCCCATTCTTTTTCCAAATCAACAACTAGAGGTTTTTCCAACTGGGTGGAGGTAGAGTGAATTTCAACCTATTTGTTTGCCGAGGTTTTATCGGCTGCTTTCTCTGTAGTTCCGGTTGTGTCCCTTTCAGACTCCTTGTTTTTACTACCCCCATTCCGGGACTGTTTCTCTGAGTGCTATGACTCATGGGTAGACTTCTCCTAGGGATTTGCTCTAGAATTATTATTAGAATTTTCTTTGGAGCTTTCCTTTAAGCTTACACTGGGAGTTGGCTCCCTTATTGGTTCAATTTGTAGCAGGTCCAACGGGATCTGTAATAATCTCCTATCTTTATATTCATGGAAGGCCTTAAGATCATCTGGGGCAAAAAGTAGTGAATCCATATGCTTTACTTCTGAAAATGTCTCTTTTTGTAGGAAGAGGTCATCAAATGCATCTTCCTCATGGGTGAATATTTTTACTTTCACCATAGTGGTGAAGCCTTTGGCGATGCCATTTGGGTCATACTGTCTTCCTAGGAATGTAGCCAATTTCATAATCTCTGCTTCCTTGCATGCATGTCCAAAATCATGTAGTGCAAATGCACCACATTGCAACGGAAATGTAGGCCAAATGGCCTTTCTCTGTTCCTTCAATCCTTTGCTCAACCCACCTTATCTTGTTGTTTGGTAGGTTATCTCCCTAGCCATTGACTTATCTGGGACATAGTATGGGAGGAAATGCGATGAAGAAATTCTCCTGAATACTCTGACATATGTAAATGTCTCCTCCCCAAACCATCTAGCTACAGGTAGGATATCTACTTCAACTTCTCTAGAAAATATAGGGGCATCCCTATTGTAGATCTGTTTATGAATAGGCAGCAAAAGTCCTTGACAAATTATCTAAAAATGGGGGTGAAAATGAGACTCCCACATATTCTTATGATATATATTAATGGGAAGTGGGTCTTTCACAGTCCATTTCCATCCCATGAAATGGAATTTGGAACCAAAACATATAATGTCCATTATATAGGCACTCATGAAAATTGGAGGGTAAACCTAGGAAGAGATACTCCTCTTTCTCCTATACTCCATTATGGCTTTCACCAAATTATCAAACAAAATTTGGGCCCAATTCATTATTGTTGCATTTACGGCTGCATCTATTAATGGAAACCATTCTGGGGAAAATTTGGTACTATCGGGCTTGCCGAACATTCTACATAGCATGGTTGCTGCAAAACTATGAGGGGGAGATATAGATGTTGTAGAATACATACCCGTTTTATCCTTTTTGATCTTGCCTTCATTTTGCGTCTAGGTTCGCGTAACGTCTATTGGGTCTTCATTCTCCTTAGAAAATTTCTCGAGGAACTGTTTGTTGTAGAACATCTGTGGCTCTGGCAGATTGTACATAAGCCGTAGGTTGTCTGGTGAAAAATATCCCATAACCTCCTGCCTGATATTCTTAAATTCTCTGTCTGATACATCCACCTGATCAATTATCCACTTGACCATATTTGTATATGGAATTATCTTTGGTCTTACGGCTATGCGGTGTAGAAATGAGCATGTCGTCTCAAAGATGGAGGCGTCTGAGGAAGCATGACCATCGACTGTGGCCTTTGTTACCAAAGGTCTTGGTTGCTCTTCTTCTAATAAATCATACATGGTTTCCCACGTAGAGGTTCCTCCGTCTCTGCTGCATGTAGTATCAGAGAATAAAGGAGTCATTTATGATTTCTCAAATGCGGCTACCTTGCCCCTCTTTGCCATTGCTCCCAATGACTCTTTCTGTGGATTTTTCCTGAAAATGGAGAAAAACAGAAGCTATTGGATATACAGAGATAAGAATGAACATAAGAATGAAAAATGCAGATAACTTTGAAAAGGTGACAAGAAAGGAGTTTTTATTTGAATGCAGGTGAGAATATATTATATCACGTTAAACTTCCTTTCAAACATAAATGCTATTAACCCTTACTAAATGCCCACTAATGGTTCCTTATCCCTAGCTTTATTGCTCATTAATGCTTTGCATCGTAAGTTGGGGAATAACTTTTTAGGGTGGTGAGCCTTCAAACTACGAAAATGTCAATTTGCAATTACGATGCAATATCGCAAATCGCATTATCGCATTATGTTTACGCGCTTTCTTTAACATTTCTTTAATTTTTGTGGGGTGAGAAATGTGGGCCGCTCATTATTATTTTCTAAGCATAGATTATTTGTTAGGATTTTCTATGTAAATCCCTTTTTCCTTAAGCAGCGGACCTGAGTGCTTGTTTATAGCATATTTCAGAATTGCGTTCGACTCTACAATCGCATTTCACAATCTCGCATGATGATAAGGGTTTGGGATTCTCTTAAGTGTTCTTAATGCGATGCGATAAGGGATATTGTGTCATCGCAATCTCGCATATCGCATGGTTTAAGATATCTTGTTAAGGCGCGCTCCTTGTAAGTGGTGATTTGCGATGCGGGCCTTATTTTAGAACTTAGTTCATATGGTAAACCTAATAGTTTAGAGGTTTAGCACGGTGTTCCATTTTGATCACTTTTCACTGGTTTTGGTGGATAACAAGGCTTTTGAAACGCTTAATCGTGCGATATGCGAAAAGGCGAAGATTTGCTAGCTTTTTCAAAATGTTTTATCTTGATATCTTGCTTTATTCCAAAAAATAACAAGAAAAATGCCTAAATGCTAAACTTATTTTTGGAAGGATTTTTTAAAGCGTCCCCATTTATTAATATAATATTGAATATTAGTATTAATAAATGGGTGGTTGTTGAATAACACAATAATTGGTGATTCACTTGGATAATCAGTTATCTCTGACAGTTTTTTGAAATTTCTAAAAACTTCCAAAATAAAGGTAATTTTAGAAAATAAATATTACATGAAATATAAGATAAGAAATATTACTCTGAATAATAAAACAACATTTACCTAACTATCATCCTTTTGATCATCCTCTTCAATATGAAAGTTTCTTTGTCTACATCAGTCATTACTTGGTTTTAAAGATAAAAATAGGGGGACTCTCATAGATCAACTTTTTGGTATACTCAGTTGCCATAGGTAGAGCCTCTACTGCCAGCAGGCATCCATAGCCTCGACAGGGTTACCTTTTAACCAGCAATGATTCAGTATCCCATCTAGATAAGAATGCAATCCTTAAAGATAAGTTCAGATTTATATACTTGTTTTTCTAAATAATTTTCTTTTCTTTAAAGTTTTCATTTCACTCCTCAAAGGCCATTATCTTGGTTTGGTGACCAAAATTGACAATGCCATTCACTGGTTGTAACTTGGTTGAACAAGTTGGCTCTTGATGAGACTCCTTGTCTTTTAATTGATGAAATCTCAATCCATTACCCTATTTTGATATGTAGTATTGGTAATTTCAGCTAGTTATTTCCCTATGATCATGGTAAGTCGGCTCTTGTTGAGACCTCTTATCCTTTAAGTTTAAGCATATTTTACAATTACACTTTGAGGATGAAATCTTACTAGATGGGGAGAATCATTGACTTCTTAAGAGTTTATGGATGACAATTGTAGAGTTGAAGATGCTTTTCTATAGAGAGACTTTGCTTTGTTGAAGATACTTTTCTTGACTGATGGTAGAGCAAAGGTTTCTTTATAAAGTCGAGGTTTAGCAAAAGACAAATAATTTCGGTAGAGAACAAGCAATTTCAGAGTAATAAAACTTAACCCATGTTTCAAATGCGAAAATCATCTTCTTAACCATCTTTACTTATACAAGCGAAAAGTCAAAATATAAAAGAGACTATTATTTGTAAAGCCAAAAGTAAATGTTACTCAAATTTTATTTTTCCTAAAAAGTAAAGACAATAATATACAAGGAATAAAAGAGGTGATCTTCTATGAAAAATATTTCTTAAGGATCCCCTCATTAACAGGTAGAGATTCTCTCTTGCATGCTAAATCTTGTAATAAAAAGGTTGATGGGCCTATGTGTTCCACAATCTGAAATGGGCCAAGCCACATTCGTTGGAACTTGGTATGTTTACCTTTTTCCTCGGGTGCTTTGTTCCATTTCAATACCAAGTCTCTGAGCTGAAAGGTTTTTGTACTTACAAAATTAGCATCAAAGGAAGCTTTGACTAACTGTTGATGATGTGCATGTGTAATTTTGGCCTTTTCCCTTTCTTCTTTGATCTTAAGGATTTGTAATTGTCTCACTTGCATAGAAGAGGAAGGAGTTTCTTCAATAAATTGAACTAGGGTCAGCGAGGGAATAGCTACACTTGTTGGAAGGAAAACTTCTTTCCCATAGACTAAATTAAAAGGAGAAGTGCCTATGGAGGCCTTCTGTGTTAATTGGTTTGACCATAGAGCAAATATTAAAGACTTATGCCAGTTTTTCCGACTTTGAGCAATGGTTCGTTTAATAATTCTTATGAGATTTTTGTTTGTAGATTCGGCTAAGCCATTTCCTTGAGGATAATAGTTAGAAAAATATTTAAATTGAAAACCTCTTTTAAGAGCAAATTTTGTCATAACATTTCCTGAAAAATAAGATGCATTACCAAAAATAAGGGCAGATGGCAAACCAAATCTGGTAATAATAAATTGATCGATGAATTCGATAATGTTCTCAAAATTGGCTTCCTTAAGTGGAATTGCTTCCATGCATTTTGTGAAGTAATCAGTTTTTGTAAGAATGTATCTATGCTACTTAAAGGAGTGAGGAACATCTCACCTATTATGTTCAATCCCCATTGTTCAAATGGATGTTCAATGTTGACTAGTTGCAATGGTAATGCAAGTTTCCTCTATCTGCCAGCAGCTGTTTGACAAACTTTACATTTCCTTACATAACTGTATGCATCCTTGAATAAGGTTGGCCAATAATAGCTAGCATGCAAGATTTTATGTGCGGTTGTATCCCCTCCAAAATGTCCACCAGCTGACCCATCATGGAGTTCCTGCAAAACTTTTTCTACCTCATATTTTTCAAGACATCTAAGAAAAACATAATCATATTTTATTCTAAATAACACAATATTGATGATTTGGTATTGTCTATATTTTAGCCTCAAAGCCCTTCTTCTTTGGTAATTTAGTTATGGAGGGGCATACCCATTTCTTAAATAAAAAATGATATCAACATATCTGGATTCAGTGTCATTAAGGCTTACCTCGTATACTTGTATATCATTACCTGAATCTTGTAGTGCTGGTAAGTTGGATGCTCATGCTAACATTATGCAAAAACATTGACCTTTTACAATTTTAGCTGGTCTGATTTCAATGTCATATTCTTGTAGTGTTGTTACCCAATTTGCTCTCTTCTCACTTACATCCCTTTGTATTAACAGATTTCTCACTGTTGAGAATGGTACTACTACCTTTGTGTGGGTTTTGAGGAGGAAGGGTTTGAAATGATTTATGGATTTGAAAACAACAAAGACTTATTTTTCAACATCTGAATAGTTCAATTCATCCCCCTATAAATTGGAGCTAAAGAAATAAATTGGTGCTTCAACTTTATCATCATTGACCTGTGTTAATATAGCTGCATATGATTTCTCAGAAGCGAAAGTATATAAAATGAAATGATTAGAAAAATTTGGAGTTTCCAAAGAGGGAGCATTTATGATTTCTTGTTTAATCAAATCAAAGGCTTCATGCTCTGTGTGTCCCCATTTAAAAAGATAATTTTTCTTAGTCATGGATTGAAGAGGTCACAATTCGTGAAAAGTCAGGGACAAATCTTTTGACAAAATTAATCTGCCCTAGGAAAGATTGCATAGAATTTTTGTTATGAGGTAAAGGAATTTCAGAAAATTCTTGTATTGTATTAGGGTCAATGTGAATCCCTTCTTTGGATACAATGAATCCAAGGAGTTTTCCTTCACTTAATGCAAAGAAATATTTCTTGGGATTAAGAGAAATTCCATACCTCTGACAACATTCAAAGATTTGTTTTAAATCTCTCAGATGATTACTGCACTTTTTGGAGTATACAGTTATGTCATCTAAATAGATTACCACTGATTTGTTTACCAAACCTTTGAAAGCTATATCCATGGCTCTTTGAAACATTGCACCAACATTGATTAATCCAAATGGCATCTTTTGATAGGCGTAGGTGCCCCATTTGGTTCTAAATGTAGTTTTTAGCCGGTCATCTGGATGTACTAGAATCTGGTTATAACCTGAAAATCCATCTAAGAAAGACATTAGTTCTGAGCCTGCAACTGATTGCAATATCTGTTCCATAAGAGGTAATAGAAAGTTGTCCTTTTGACAAGCTTTATTGAGATTGCAAAAGTCTATACATATTCAAATATCACCATTCTTTTTCCTGACTAGGACAAAGTTTGAGACTCACCTGGAATGTATGACCGAGAAAATAATCTTTCCTTTCAACAGTTTATTCAATTCAGACTTAATTTGATTTTTTAAATTGGGATGAATCTTTCTCAATTTCTGCTGCACAAGTTTTTCATCAGATGTCATGGGGATGGTATGTTGAATTATATAAGTGTTGTATGTTTTAAGATCTTCATAGTTCCAAGCAAAGACATTCTTATATTTCTTCAACAATTGTATAAAGGCTGATTTTTCATCTCATGTAAGAGCAAGACCTAGATTGATATTTTCAGTTTTAAGGTCAGTTCCGAGATTAACCAATTCAAACCTCAGAGTTGAACTCTAAAGTTTTGAGTTGGTCAACCTTTTGAATCTGTCCTTAAGGTCATATAAGTCTTCTAGCTTAACAATAGACTTAGGTATAGCATTCATTGTTGCGTCTTGCTTAAGCTGGCCGTCATGTTGATCTTCATCAATTATCTAGTCATCATAAGAACCTTCTGATGTCAAAAAGCTTATGATATCTAGATCGTTATTAAAGACTCACAAATTGGTGACATTGTCAGGAATAGAAGGCCTAAAA